>JAOXYD010019106.1:0-14713 GCA_028565735.1 Pinacopodium congolense
CAGTATACCATTCCTCATTTCAAAGTCAAAACTAGGTTCCTCCTATAGCTTCTCATCATCTTCACTAACTCTAGATCTTTGTCCTAAGCATTACCAATCCTCTCATGCAACACTGGCCTGAGTTTCAAATTAACCACTAAAGCTTCACTCTGACCCATATTTAATTCTACATTTTAAGCCCTCAACTGAACCAGATTAAGTAGTCTCGATGCCTGAATATGAGGCACACGACTATGTGCTTTCTACTCAAGGCATCTGCTACCACATTAGCTTTTCCATAATGGTATTCAATGATGCAATCATAATCTTTCAACAGCTCAATACATGTCCTTTGTCTTAAGTTCAACTCCTTCTAGGTTAACAAATATTTGAAACTCTTATGATTAGTGAAGACCTGAAATATCTCACCATATAGGTAATGCCTCCATATCTTAAAGGCAAAAACCACTGCAACCATCTCCAAATCATGAACTAGATAACTAAATTCATAAGGTCTCAACTGTCTCGAAGCATAAGCAACAACTCTACCCTGCCGTATCAGAACATAACCTAGCCCCCGATGTGAGGCATCGTTGTATACTACATAGGCTCCAGATCCCGATGAAATTTTCAACACTGGTGCTGTAGTGAACCAGTGTTTTAATTCCTCGAAACTCCTCTAGCACTCCTCAATCCATCTGAAAGGTATATTTTTATTCAGAAGTTTCGTCAAAGGGGCTATAATCAGTGAGAACTCTTCAACAAACCTCCAGTAGTATTAAGCTAATATGAGGAAACTTCGAATCTCAGATACATTCTTTGGAGTTTCCCATCTTATCACTGCTTACACTTTCTCCGGATCCACATGTATACCCTATCCAGATACTATGTGACCCAGAAATATCACTTGATCAAGTCAAAATTCACATTTGCTGAATTTGGTATAAAGTTGCTTTTCCCGCATAATCTATAATACCATCTTCAAATGGTCTGAATGCCCCTCCCTACTCCTTGAATATACTAAAATATCATCAATAAACACAATGACAAAATGATCCAAATAAGGCTGGAAAACCTTATTCATTAGGGCCATAAAAGTTGCTGGTGCGTTTGTCAACCCAAACGGCATCGCCAGAAACGCACTTTTTGGCACATCAACTTCAGCAATCTTCAACTGATAGTACCCAGATTTCAGATCAAGATTAGTGAAAACCTAAGCTCCCTACAGCTGATCAAGTAGATCATTAATCCTCGGTAGAGGATGCTTATTCTTCACTATTACACGATTCAGCTATCTATAGTCTATACACAACCTTAGTGTCCCCTCTTTCTTCTTCATAAATAAGACTGGTGCAGCCCAACGAGATACACTCGGTCTGATAAAGCCCTTATTTAGTAATTCCTGTAATTAGGCCTTAAGCTCCTTAAGTTCCATCAGTGCCATCCTATATGGAGGAATAAAATAGGAGCGATACCTGGAACGAATTCAATACTAAACTTCGTCTCCCAATCTGTGGGTAATCCCAGTAACTCCTTAGAAAATATGTCAGAAAACTCTCTAACAATAGGAATATTCTAAATCGTCACCCCACACGAGTATCGGTCATATAGATGAGATACGCCTCACATCCACTTCGAATCAACTTCAATAAACTAATCGAAGGAATCAGCCTTGTTGGCACTGCTTGACTAACCCCTCGAAACACTGCTCTAGGCTGACCAAGAGATTCAAGGTTTACCTCTTTGGTGTAGAGTTCAAAACAGCTCGGTGTGCTGCGAGACAATCCATACTTAAAATAATATTAATCTCCTTCAACTGGAGCAGAATCAGGTCGACTTTTAACTCAGCCTGATCAATATAGATGACACAACTTTTGCATACCTCACCCACTACCATGGTATCGACCACTGGCATACTCACTACCAATCTAAATGACAATGTATCTCTCTCACAATACAGTCTATATGCCAAATGTAGTGCAATGAAAGAATGGGTAGATTCAGGATCTACTAATGCATATGCTTCAAACCGAAATATGTGCAACACACCCACAACAATATCAGGGGATTCCTGAGCCTCCTGCCTGGTGATGACATAGACTTTGACCAGTGTCCGAGATGATGCACTATACCCCTTAATTCTGGCACCTAAGTTCGTAGCACCGGCCCTACCTCGGCTTCTGCCTCTCTGTTTAGTCCTATTGGCTTTACTCTATTGGACTGTCATCTCCATGATCGGTCTACCTCTATCCCTAGACTGTGCCTTAGAAATAATAGGGTAATCCCTGATCAGATGGTCAAAAGATCCACACCTCAGACAAGCCTCTGTCACCTTCCAGCACTCACCACCATACTTCTTCCCATAATGCACACAACTGGGCATGTAGCGGCCTACTGGATGTTTGACCTCTACCTCTTTACATGGATCCTGATTGCCTCTGTCTCGACTGCTTACTTTGGCATTTACTAAACTTCTTGCTAGACTCAGTGGGGCAGTCACTAGGCCTTTTACCACTCCTGGACTCCTGTCTAGCCTTAGATCGAATCTCACCCACTAGCAACTCAATCCAGATGAATGCAGCTCTTAGTTCAGTAAACCTACTCAGATTGGTGATAGCCAATATGGTGCGAATCTCCATATTGAGGCAATCTTTAAACCTCTTGCACTTATCCTTTTCTGTAGGAACTAGTGCCATAACAAAGCCTATAAGCTTATTGAATCTCACCTCATACTCTGCTACGGTAAGGTTCCCATGCTTCAGTTATAGGAACTTCTTCATCTTACAGTCCAGATAGATTTTGGGGATATAGATGGCTCTAAAGCCCTCAGAAAATCCTCTCATGTCAATCTGTAGGGTCAAATTGTGCTTCCCAGCATGGTCTTTCATCACTGGTAAGTGGGACCCTGAAGCAGAGAATGTTCTATTCGAACCTCTCATCCGACTCACAATCCATCTAGTCAAATACCCTCTTAATCCTCTCTAGCTAGCTCTTGGCTTCTGTGGGGTTTGTGCTCCCAAAAAAGTCCACAACTCCCTATTTGCGGAGCTTGTCATATCTCCTCACTTCGTTCTCCGGAACTCTTGGAGGTGTCTAATCAAACTGGGGTATAAGAGACTCTCTGTTAGCACCTATTGACTCTTGGTCAGCTGACTTAGTGACCTTGTCTCTTACAGCTGATGACCTATAAGAGACAATACAACATAGGTCACTATACGTGTTTCACACGTTATTTCACTCCTAAATGCTTTTATATTACCCTAGGGAAGCCAAGCCTTGCTCTGATACAAAAAATGTAGTATCTCACTCTCATAGGACACCTACCTGAAATTCTAATAAATATCTGAGTAAATACCCGATAAGGGTGGCACACTAGAGCAATTATAGTAGGCATTATGCAACATAATCAAATGGAACATAATCATCAAAACTCATATTTCATTCAAACAAATTCCATTTATACATCATCATAAACTGTATACAACCATGTTTATACATGAAAGTGTGTTCACTTATACAAAAGTGTTGTACAAAAATAGCAAATAGAACAAAAACATGCTATTTAGACTCTACGAGACTTTAACTGACCAACCTTTGATCCATAGTAAGTCTGTAAACCCCATGCATTTCGTAATGACTATTAATGACTAAATGCCTTTAATTCATTTTATAACTTAGAAGGTAGATACCTAATGATTAGAATGATATTCCACATTTAAAGTGCAATTCTCTAAGTAATTTTGTAACTTATTTTAAGGTATTAACCTCATTCAAAGAAAAAGAACCAGAATTAACCCCACAAAGAAAATAATAATAATTATTATTTTTATTATTACTTAATTAGTTAAATAATTAAGCAGAACTATTCCTCTGATTTCTAATCTTATGTATATGTATATAAAAAATAAAAATAAAAACAAAAATAAAATAATAAAAAAAGATATGTATATGAGATTTGAAGTTATGAGTGGAACGAATAGTCAGTTGAGTTAATGGGACACAGTTGAGTAACCGGGGGTTGTTCACAACAAGATGTTCACCTTTGTTCACAACAAAATGTTCACCTTCGCATAAAAAGACTGAAGTGACCTCTCAACTAATCTACTAACGAATTTAATTATTTAGGTTATTAATTCATTTTTTAAAAAAATTTGTTTTAAAGGATGTGAATGTGTCAAAAAGTTGATGCATTAAACTTAGTCATTTGCCTTTTACATGTGGAATTGATTTTTAGATTTAGGTTGAAGCTTGAAAAAGAATGAAATGATTTAAATGAAATTTTGATTTGATATGATTTATTAATCTTGTAATATTTCCATGCGTCAATATTTTTCAAGGATAAAAAAAACATTTTCAATAATTACAGTATTAATTTTGAATCGATTTTTCCTATTTTTGTATCCTATTATGAACTTGATGATGAATTAATTTTCTTGAGGATAAGATAATGCTTAAGTGTGGGGGAGTTGTTAGGGGTTAAATCTATAGTCTTTTTGGATGATATTTGATGTTAATTTAACCCTAATTCAATGCTTAAATGTTAAATTTATGTCTCATTATCTTTAATTTGCAGGATGGAGCTCAATGATGAAGATTGGAGCAAAAATGCAAAGAAAGTATCCCATTTCTATCCATTAACGACACCCTGGAAGGGTCACATTAATGGATGAATAAGGGGCCGTTTAAGAGACAGAATTTGACCATTAACGGCAGTCGCTCAGGGTGCTATTAAAGGTGCAGTCAACAATTTCAACCCTAAATCTCCATAATTGCGGCTATAACATGTCTCCATCTTATCCCTTTTGTTAGCTAGCATATGTGGAAGTCTTTAGAGGTTGCATAACACATGGAAAAACATAAAAACACATAACTAACAGAGTAGATTTCGGATCTAACAATAGATAAAGAAGATCTTACTTCTCTCTTAGATTTTCTTAGGTATTTTAGGCTTCAAACATTTATAATTTGAAATGTTTTGTGTATTTTGAGTTGTTGATTATTAGAGAGTGAAGCTAAGACGTGTATCTAAGTTTTGAAACCATTATAGGGGGTTTCTTAACTGAGATTATTACTTATTTTCTCTTGTTTTTCGGATTAATCAAAGTTCATGTTCTTATGTTCATATTCTTGAATGTTCTTTGATTTTCTTGCAAGATCTTGTGGATTTTTTAGTTGTGTTGATGTCCAGGACTTGTCCAAAAGCTTTCTAAACATGTTTTGTAACTTCTAAAGTACTTAAGTCAACTTATATTAGTAGATCTATCACAGTATGTGTCTTAAGATGCATGTTTTGTATGCTTTGATGATTATTTGTGCTTAAGTCTATTTTCCAACTTCGGATTTGTGTCTTATTGTTTTAGGAGAGTTTGAATGCATGTAATAAGGTTTTATTGTTTTTATTGAAGATCTTAAAGTTCTAATTTTGGCTTCATCAACTAATATTATAGTGAAAGATAATCTAGGATCTGAGAAATCTACCTAGGTTGTTTGCAAAATCAATAAACAACATAAATCAATTAATGATTGACCAAACTTTAATTATTTGTGAGAGTTAGAGATCTTACATTGCAAATCCAGAAATCAACCTTCTTGAAATTAAAGCCCATTAGATAGATTTAAGGCATAACCAAATTTAAACTAAGTTTAATGGAGAAAAAGCATAAGTCTTAACCATAGCTTTGTCTTGAATTCGGGAAGGAACTCTAATTCGCCCTTCAATTTTTTTTAAAATTCAATTAATTCATTAATCACTTATCCTGAGCTGGATTCCACAAGCTTATAATTTTAAGTAATTTTATAAATCATTTTATAATTCAAAATTACAAAGGTTTGAAGCATAACTAGGATAGTTTAGTAATTTTATCTTTTCTTCTTTTTAATCAATTAATTTAGAATTTCCTAAATAATTGTAATCTAATTAATCTTGTATTTAACTTAAGAATAACATTTTTTCTCATGGGTTTGACACTCGAAATCTTAAAATTACTCCACTTTATTACTTGTTCGATAGATGTACTTATCTTTTGTCATGTTGGTTTTCGCTTAATTTCATTTTAACTTTCAAGGTAAAACTGGTTTAAAGAACTCCCATTTTTAATTAATTCAACCAATGAAGAACATTGTGCCTATTCTACAATCCCCATATTAGAGTTTTCCTTTCAAGCTGATGCTTGATGCCTCCAACCATGTCATAGGAATAGTTTTAGGCAAGCGAGTATGGTGGATCCCTCATGTGATATACTATTCCTCGAAGACTCTGAATGAAACTCAACCAAAATACACCACTATAGAAAAAGAACTCCTTGTAGTAGTTTTTGCTTTGGATATGTTAAGATCTTATTTATTGGATATGTACCTGATAGCAAAAAAGGAAGAAAAGCTAAGGCTCATCTGTTAGATATGATAGTAGTGCATTAGTATAGGTTTTTCTAAGTAGTTGGCATTTTTTTCTTACATGATAGGTTGATATTGTTGTGTTTAAGGCTTATTTTGTATGTTTTTTTTTAGTATGATCATCATTGATATTTATTTAGTGTTTTTATCATAACTCCTTGCAATAGTTTTTTCTTTCGATATGTTAAGATCTTATTTATTTTATATGTACCTGCTAGCAAAGAAGGAAGAAAAGCCAAGGCTCGTCTATTAGATATGATAGTAGTGCATTAGTATAGGTTTTTCTTACATGATAGGTTGATATTGTTGTGTTTTAAGGCTTATTTTGTATGTTTTTGTTTAGTATGATCATCATTGTTATTTATTTAGTGTTTTTATGTATCTTTTATGTTTTCATTTAAATATTGATTTTGGGTTAGAATTAAATATTATTGGTCTATTTATTTATTGTGTAAGGTAAATTAGAGTTGAAAATTGAAGTTAGAAGAAAGTGAAATGAAAAACAAAGAAAAAAGAAAGAATTCTTGAAATTTAGATTGGTGAAGAATGAAGAATGAATGAAGAACTAAACAACTAAGGAATGAAGCTTACATACTTAGGAACAAAATGCAAATCAAGGCATTCAAGCTCCATGCATGGTGAATTCAGGAGAAGCAAAGGAGTCAGGTCCTGGTTAAAGAAAGAATAAAGCATGATCAAAGAAGGAACAAATTCTGGTCAAATAGTTAAAGCTAGTCAAACCTCAACCAACTTGGTCAAAGTAGTCTGGTCCAAGATGGTCAAAGCAAATGTTTGTCCAGGAGAGATCAAAATGTCGTTGTCTAGGATTGATCAAAATGTAGCAATGCACTTTATCACAAGACACGCAACCCCTAAGCAGCTCCAACAATATAAATATACAAAAAATAAAAAAGTAAGGGAGGCATTTGACCAAGTAACAAAACCAGATGAGAAAACATAACAATGCCTCCACTCTTTACCAAACACAAGTCTACCTCTCCAAGTAAAAACACAAGCTTCCAAGTTGCAAGGGTGAGAGGCAAGATTCAGGCATTAAAAGCTCCATCAAATTCCCTTTTCTTCATATTTTCACATACAAAAGAAAAGACAACCACTATTATATTTATTTTATTTTATTCTCCTTATGTTGTGTATGGTAAAATATGGATATGGATGAATTTCTTTTTATTATGAGTGACTAAAATATTTTTAGGATTTGTTGTTTGAACTATTTGTGAACCTCTGGTTGTTGATTTAATGTTACAAATGTTTGTGTTGTCTATTGATCTTAATACTTTGCAATAAATAAAGAGAGTGATCTTGGTAATTTATGTTAACAACTCAAATGACCAAGGTAGTATTTTGTTTTGCAATCAATAGGATGCTCCTACTTTAAGAATTTGATGTGGAGATCGAGGATAAGAAGGGCTCAGACAATGAAGCTGTAGATCATTTGAGTCACTTAGTGAAGCACGAAGCCAATATAAGCCTTGTCAATGATGACTTCTTACATGAGCAATTGAATGTAGTACAACTAATAGCTCCATAATACCCTGGCTTGGTCAATTTCTTATATTCTAATCAATTTCCTGTAGATTTTACCAAGGTGAAAAAAGAGAGGATGAAGATCCAAGTGAAGTAAGTTTTGAATGATCCATATCTATGGCAGTATTATACAAATCAGGTTATAAGAAGGTAGATACCTAATTCTAAATGTCCTTTTATTTTGATATTTTTCTCATTCTCATGCATGCGGAGGTCATTTTTTACTAAAACAAATAATTCGCAAGGTCTTAGAGTGTAAATTTTATTGCCCATCTATGTTTTGGGATGCTTATAATTTTTGTAAGACTTGTGACAATTGTCAACGCATTGGTACGTTGGGTCTCCATAAGAAAATGCCTTAAATCTTCATATTTATTTGTGAGATATTTTAGGTTTCGGGCATGGACTTCATGGGTCCCTTCCCTTCTTCATTTAGAATTTAGTATATTATACTCACTATTGATTATATTTTGAAATTGGTTGAAGTAAAAGCCACCTTAACTGACAATTCTTGAGTGGTTGTATATTTCTAGATTTCTAGGTTTGGAGTCCTGCGAGCTGTCATCAACAATAAAGGAACCCACTTTTACAATCGGATGATTTATGACCTTTTAAAGAGATATCAGGTAATGTACCAAGTCTTTATAACCCATCACCACTAGATGTGTGGCCAAGATGAGGTGTTGAATTGTGAGATCAAATCCATTTTAGATAAGACAGTCAATCCCAATAGGAAGGATTGGATTTTGCACCTTAATGATGCCTTATGAGCCTATTGGACTGCATGTAAGACTTCATTCAGGATGTCGCCATACCGAATCATCTTTAGGAAGCCATATCATATATAGGTAGATCTAGAGCGCAAGGCATATTAGGTGATCAAGCAGTGCAATATAAAGTTGGAGGCCATTAGTGCCCATAAAAAATTGCAATTGCGGGAGCATAAGGAGTTGCATCATGAGGCATTTGAAAATGCTTAGAATTACAAGGAGAAGCAAAAGACATTCAATGATTGCAACATCTCAAGGAAGACATTTATGGTGGAGCAAAAGGTCTTACTTTATCATTCTCACTTAATTTTGTTCCAGATAAGTTACATTTTAAATGGGTAGGTCCATTCATGGTCACCCTTGTGTACACCTATTGAGCAATGGAGATTAGAAGTACAAGGATAGGGAAGGAGTTCAAGGTTAATAGACATGGTCTCAAGCCCTATTTTAATGAATTTCAAGAGCAAAACTTGGAGATGGTGGAGCTTGAAACTCCATATTACATGGGCTAATGTGAGTTAACAAGGTCGAGCTTGTAACCATAAACAAGTACTTGTTAAGAGGCATCTTAACCTTATCTTTCAATATTTGTGTCATTTTTTCTTTAGTTTTGGTTTGTTTCATTTGAGGGCTTTATTTTCTTTCAATTTTTTTTTATGAAATACAATAAGGAAGCTGCAATTTTGGTTTTCAAGCTTGATGTGGACTCTTTAATCAAGGGGAATACTTTTGTTTCCATCCTTATATCTGTGTTTTTATGTTTTTAGAACATTAAGGACAATATCCATTTTAAGTGTAGGGGTAGATAAGTTCAAAATTTTATACACTTGAACTATTATAAGTCCAATGGTGATGATTTGAATGTGATAACTTAAAATGATTTTGATCTCTAGTTGATAGTGAATTGTGGTACTTGAAGGAAAATGATGGTTTTAATTTGATTAACTTTGTTTAACTCTTGAAATGATGCTATCTTTAATTTCCTTTTCTTTTTCTTTTTCTCTTGAGTGCTTTAAATGTGGTTTTGGTAGGCCATTTATATGATATTTTATGTTTAAGAACATTTCGTATGGATGGTCATATGAATATGGAATGTGATGTTTGAAATAAGTTTTGAGAGAAGAAAAGAAAATTGTGTTTATGCTTGTGTCATTCTATAAAATGTGTAATTTTCACTCTGCTAGCTTCAAATCAATGTAAAGATTGAAGTTTGTAGGTGATGCCAGTAGCAATTTGAGAGGGTAATATAGCTTTTGTAACCGATGGTGTTAACCACAAATATTCACCTTACATCAAAACACTAAATGACATCTCAAATAAGCTAAAAATGAGAATTTAGTTGAGTAACTGAGGTCATTCATGACAAAGGGTTTGACTTCACATAAAAATACTAGATAAACTCATAAATATTTCACCAAATTTAAATTATGTTGTGTTTACAATTGTTTTTGGTTATTTTGAGTATCCTTAATTAGTTTGCATGAAAACCTATGTGAAATAGCTTAACTATTGGATATTATGCATATTAGGTTACCTTTTCACTATGTGGTTGTCTTATTTATGATTGTTTTGTTATTTATCATGATAGAGTTGAACTTTGTGTATTTGAGTGAAGAAATTGATTGATTTATGTTATACTCAATTAATTATTAACTCTTGATTCAGATTGTTCGAATGAAGTGTTTAAATTATTATTTAAA
The DNA here is from genome assembly GCA_028565735.1 of Pinacopodium congolense. Lineage (NCBI taxonomy): Eukaryota > Viridiplantae > Streptophyta > Magnoliopsida > Malpighiales > Erythroxylaceae > Pinacopodium > Pinacopodium congolense. The sequence goes on from JAOXYD010019106.1 coordinate 10,388, forward strand.
GACAAGCAATGGTTCAAGTGAGGGGTAATTTGATAGGGATGAATTTTGTTAAGATTTGGTATGTCATTTCACTGGAATGCATCCCTATTTCTAATTTAAAAGTTCTTATATTGTGTCATATTGTGTTGAATGACATATTAGAGGTGTTGACACAACTTTTAGATTAAAGTACCAACTCTTAGAAGGCATTTGAGCAAAAAATAGAGCAAAGATTGTGATTCTTTAAGCTATACAACTGGCTAAGGAGAGGGTTGGGACATATACAGTGGATCAGTGGATCGTCATATATGTTGCCAAACCACCATATTACTCTTCATCAGTAAAAAAAGAAGAAGAGTAAATTAATCTTTTACCCTATGCTCAGCTATCCTTAATTAGAAAGGGTATATAAACCCTCCCGAGAGGTAGAAATAGAGGAGAACAACAGCCATTACATACTTTTATGATTTTCATCTTATTTTCCTAGAAACCTCTCCATGTTCTTAGGTTTTTTTAGTGGATTTTGCTACTGGTTTGATTTCAATCACTTTAGTTCAGTGTTGCAGGTAGTTTTGTGCTTTAAGTATAGTTTTTCAATGATAATTTTCTTTTATTTTCGTATGTTTATGTTGTAAGATGTTCACATTGGATGTTTATTAAGTTTGAGCTTGAATGGATTATGTATGATGATGGAAGATGGATTTTATATTAATAGATGGGTTTCCTTTCTATGTCCAGCCTTTATTTTAGTTGTTTAAACTTGATTTCTTATCATTTGAGATCTAGTTTTGTTAATTACTAGCATGTATGATGATTTCTCTTAAGGGTTTTCATTTATTCTTGGTGTTTTTTTATTGGGTTTTTCTTGGTAGTTGAGATTTATACATTTCCCTAGGTTCTAGATTAATTAATTTCAGTTTTTATTCAATTTAGGATTGGTAGAATTTCTATTTTTTTTGTGTTATTTTGGGTTTTGTGAAATGGGTTACTTTTAGTTAATTATTAGCATAAAAAGCTTTAGTTTTCATAAAACTAAGTATTGAATTGCAATTTTCATTACTTTTCTTGAATTTTCGAGCTTTGATTTCATTTGATTAGGTATGGGTTACATTTATTTACTTTCTTTTTTGAATTTGATCATCTGTGGCTAATTTGAATTGTTGTTTTTAGGCCTTGGTTGGTTTGAAACTTTAGTTTAATGCCAAGAATTGGGAGTTATTTCTAGGCTCATCCTTTTGGTAATTTTCTAATCCAAATGCTAAGATTGAGCTTTGATAATAATAGTTAATAGCAATTTTTGAAAGTAGCAATATACTAGTTAGATTTACAGGTAAACTTAACCAATTAGTCTAAGATTTGAATCCTTTATGTCACACTTTTTTATTTTGTGAGTTAGTGGCTTAAGTTAGTCATTCCTTATTGCTTAATGCTTCTTTACTATTAAACTTAAAGAACTTATTGAGATTATAGTAAAGTTAGGGCATTTCTAGAACTTACTAGATTTACCTACTTTAGAGGAATCAAGGATTTAGGAACTCGTTCGAATCTATAAGCTAACATATTAGCTAAATCACCATTTATTTAGATTTGAGGATCAATAATTATCTCATAATCCTGATGATACCATTAGCCCATTTATTCAATATTATTATTATTATTAGTTTACATCATTTGAATTATGTTTACCTCTTTAGTTGCATTTATTATATTTTATTTTATTTATTCTCATAGCATTAGGATTTTTTTTTCATACAACATTCATAATAGTATTTACATCCTAGCTCCTTCAAGTTCGACTATATCTCACCTAACTGCATAGTTTAGTAATTAAGAATTTATTATTTGAGAATTTGCGATGAGCTTTCATGTTTCAGTAGGACTTTGGGAGGAGGATCCTCTGTCAATATAAGCTTTCTTTGTTTTTTATTTCTTTTAGCAGTCAAAACTATTAAAGGAAAGTTCAAGAATAAGGATCAAACAAATGAGAGGACACACAATTCGGTGTCTAATAGGTCTTAACATGATAAAAACATCAAACCCATTAGAATAAGCACCAAATTTAAATAATAAGAATGACATGGGAGGCATAAAGGTAAGCCAAAAAACAATCCATTCAAGATGGGACATGTTAATTCAATAGAATATAATGAATAGCATAATAACCTATTGGAAGAATTCCAAATCATTTTTAACTCAATTGACACCAATTCATTCCATTCAAACCTCCCAAGATTCGATGCTCATGTAATTATTCCAAAGTTCAATCAATAAAGACCATATAAAAATTAATCTTCCATTAATGTTTTTAAACCTCTATTAATCAACGAAGCAACAAGATAGCTAAGTAATTAAGATGGCGAAAACACAAAATCAAGTGAAATGGCCATGTAAATTTAGGCATCCTCAAGAACCTATAAGATAAAGTGTGCAATTTAATATATAAAAGTGTGGGTAATGCAAAAATAATGGTTATTCCATCTCACATCTAAACCAACCAATTGCACACCCATATTGATAAATTACATCACCTACTCCCTTAAGAATGGCTTTACCATGAACAAACCCCAAAATCTAAAGTGAATAGAGAAGGAGAGGAAAGATATCTTATAAGAATGATACAAATACAACAAATCCATGCATAAAAAGAGGCTTCAGAGGTTTTTTCGATGATAAGGAGATGAATTGAGGGAGCATTTAGGGTTTAGAGGAGAAAAAGAATGAAAAAGAGGGGAAGTGAGTCAGTTGGGTGTTCTCGATAGGGCCACAGGGTGGACCATGCATGTGGCTTACACCGTAGGCTCCCCTATAAGTCACCATGGCTTAAGCCATGGTGTTCTCGATAGTTGTTTTTGAAAAAAAAAAGTGAATTGGTGTTACTGTACGTATCTGTATTATTCTCCTATTTTGACAGAGATAGAGTATGAGTAGTCTTGCGATATTGTGTGGTGGGTCTTAGAATTGGTGGCCAAGGCAATACTGAGCATGTAATCATATGGTAGGATCACTTTATTGTAACATGAAATAGCGTATATTACTCGGTGTTTATACTTGCATTTGCTACTTAGGTCTTAACGTACATGTTATCAGTTGAATGGAAAATATGAGGATCTCAACTTAAAGCTTTGTAGCCTACAAATTAACACTACTGCTCTTAGTTTGGCTTGACGAAAGTAAAAGTGAAGGTAAAGCCTGATGTAAGGCTTCACCTTACTATGGATCTGTATGATGATGGATACAAAGAGCCGACTATAGTTCATTAATGTTACTATGCGTATTAAAAAAAAATGATCGCTAATTGGGTATGTGTTTGCATTTCGGACACAATTGCATCTAAAATTATTGCATAGATTTTCAATAACTTGAGCAGGGGTTCTTATTTTTTTACATGATGCAAAATTCAGTTTAATGGTACATAAGGACAATAATGATCATATAGGTGCACTAGGGGCGCATTCGGTACGGTCCTTAATCACACGGCCCGTAAAATTTTAGTCATTAGATTTTCTTTCGATGTATCAACATCACCAATAAAAGTCGATCATCGAAGCATTCCTTAAACAACACGACCTAGCATTCACGTTAGATTTGATCTAGCGAAGACGAAATTTGGCAACCAAATATGTGGGTGATTCTAAACGTAATTTGGCAACCAAATATGTGGGTGATCCTAACACCAACTCCGTGTTAATAAAGTAGTGCTTAACATCAAAATTGACAAAACAGAAGCGCAACTTGTGCAAACAGTAAACCTATAATAAAAAATAAAAAATGAAGGACGACATCAAGTATGGGTTAATTCATTAGGATTAACATTAGGTTACATACAAATCAGGTATAGTGGATCTGGTGGTAGGAAAACAAAGGACCATGACATCCACAAATTGCCATTCAGGATGGCAACCCGACAATAACATCGACTACTATTGAGCATAATAATTTTTTATGATAAAAAAATGTGTCCTTATTTGAGCCGAGGGATATATTCCTCCAACTCAGTGGCTCCATGGAACACTAATAGTAGATCGCATACTTATATTCATCATTAGTCACCATAATATCCTACCCATCCTTGTATAAAACTTTCCCCACCTGCAATTAGGAAAGTGTAGTGTTAGTATCCTTGTGATGTTCAGGGAGATCCAAACAGATTACAAATCTCTTTTCTCTTAAAAATGTCAAAGCTTGGAATGCGAAGATCACCTTGGCGACCCTTGTTTTACCCCTCACCCACTTGGAAATAGTCGTCTTTTACTTCTTGCCATTGAAGGATAACACAAATCTTTGTTTGAGAGCTGCAAAATCTAATGCATTCCACCTGCAACATACATGCTTATTAATCAGCACAAT
>JAOXYD010019117.1:0-14712 GCA_028565735.1 Pinacopodium congolense
AATAATAATAAAAACACAAAACACAAATAAAAACACTTAAACAAACAAAACTTACTCCAAATTAATACTAAACACAAGAAAAACAATAATTAAAATTATACTAACTAGAAACACATAAAATAAATATTAAAAAACAATAAAAACAACATATTATGCAATAAATACATGAAAAACACTTAGAAAAATATATACAAAAATGCAATTATCAGACAATTATGGGTAACATCATAAGCTTGATACTACCCATGATCAAGATTCCCCTTTTGTTTATACATGAAGTTTTTCTAAGTTTTGTGTGTGTGTGTGTGTTTTGGTGGCTATAAAATACCTCCATTTAGCCATCATAAGTTAAACAACAAATTCTAGGCCACTCTTGAAGGATTTTTAACCAAGATTGAAGGAGTGGAAGCATCCAAGAGCAAGCATTTAAGATTTAAGAAAGGGTTTTACCATTTAATATCATGATTTCAAGGATTCAAGAAAACTTATCATGAGCTCTCTTATTCCTTTTATCTTTATGTTTGTTTATGTGATTGAAACAATGTTTAATAGGTAAACTCTTTATAGGACTTGTGTTTTAATAAACTCTAAGATGTAGTGTTTTTTATTATTCTTATTTTAACTAATGAGTTCTAGATTTTTAATTAGATTTGTTCATGAATATTAATTGCTTTAGATTCAATTATTATGCAAAAGTAAACAATGATTTCAAAGATTTGATTATGTGTATAATTGGGATTGCAAAATATCTTATATGTGTTAAATCATTTTTTAAATAAAACATCTGGCATGGGGAGATAGAGATAGTCCTACATAAGATGATCAGTTTATATTTGAGTTTAGCCAAAACAATAGGTTCTGTAGAGCAAGTTAATACAATAAATTTGATAGAATGAGATAGAGAGAACTTTTACCAAATTTAATCTAATTAAATTGATGTTGTATTGCTTGAGAGAGAGTGTACTTTACATTAAGGAATCTACAGTTTAAAAAATCTATAATTTGAGTTAAAGCAAGTTAAAAAAAGAGTATATGCATATCCTAGAGAAATTAATTACTGAATCCTACTTGAATCCTACCTTCATCATGGATTGTTTCTCCTTATAAGTTTGTCTAGAAACTTTAATTTAATTATTTTGTTTCTTTTGATCATTAAACCAACCAGTCAATCTTTAATTTTTGAATAGCTAGCTAGATTTAGATAAGAATTCATTAGCAACAGCAGTCCTTTATGGTTCGACACCTAGACTCATCCTAGCTATATTACATCTAATAGGTATGCTTACCTTTTCTTTTATTGTGATGCTATTTAATGTGTTCTTAGTTAACTTTATCTTAAAACTTACATATCACACATTCACCATAAACCTTTATTGAACAAATAAATTTAGAAAAAGCAATCTTAAACTCCTTTACATGAATTGAATCTTTCTACAATATGTTTATAGTCTTTAAATTTTGTAAGTCACCATTCTAAGCAGTGATTCCCACTATCTTTCTTCCTTTCTCCTATTCTTTAATCCAATTAATTGTTTTTCCTTTTCCCCAACCATATATATAATTCAAAGTCTACAAAACAACCATTTTTCCATAATTCCACATGAACAATATCAAGCATAAAGATTAACACAATTAAGCACATAAATCATATGAAATAGCCTTGAGACTAAGATTTAAAAGATTAAAACTAATCTAAAAAGATGCATAAGTTGAGTACTGCCAAATGCCCCCACACTTAAACTATTACTTGTCCTCAAGAAACTACTTAGGTACTCCCTTGAAATATTCAAAAGGTAATTGAAAGCTAATTAGGTATAGAAAATATGAAACAATGCACTTGAATATAACTTATATCTCCTAAGTCATTCATGATTGATGACTTAATTTACACACAATGGCACAGTAAGTCAAAGTAATCATTAATAGATAACATAAAATATACAATTAATTCTAAATAGATAGTTTTACAAATTCGGTCAAACATGTTTTGGCAAGTTCTTTTCTTTTTTTTTTTGTTGCTCCATATTATCTTTATCAATAATTTTTTAGAGCAATATAGGCTTTTTTGAGACATCACCTAGCCTTTTAATGTGAAGGAAACACCATGTCATAAATACTTTTGGATACTAAGTTAAGTCACTTTTTCAAATGGCTACTAGTGTCACTCTTTAACTTCAACCTTTTTACTAGCACGGAACGAGTAAAGTTAATTTGTTTCTCAATTATTTCCAATTTTTCTAAACATTTTCAATTTTATTAAATAAAAAAAATTTAGACTAAATACCCTATTGAAAAATTACATAAACATCTATACAAAATGTCCTTAGATACTTAGCATCACATAAAAAGGTCAATAAATACATAAAAATAAAGTAAAAGTTAGAAGCCAATAAAGAATTATTCAGTAGTAACTATGCCAAGTATATCAATTGCATTGAAATATGTCAATAATAATCACCTGACCCTTAAAATTATTTTAAGATACCTAAAATAATGACTCTTAAACTCACAACATTTCAGCTATATGTGATAATAAAAATTCTATTTCTCTTCCCCCTACACTTATTTCAAAATAACCACAGTTTCAGGCACTAAAATATGTCAATAACAATCACCTAACCCTTAAAATTATTCTAAGATACCAAAAATAATAACTCTCAAACTCACAACATTTCAAGTGTATATCATAATAAATATTATATTTCTCTTCCCCCTACACTTATTTCAAATTAACCACAATTTAAGGCACATAAAGCAAATGAAAAAAAATCAACATGGGAGAAAACAGAATAATATCCCCCTAAATTTTAAATGTCATATGTAAGTAAAACTAAGAGCTATTTGATTCCATGTAATTGTCAAAGCATGGAGATGATAAATTCGAAGCTTTTTTCATTTCCTATTATCATCATTAAATTCAACCTTTTTAAATAGTTACATTAAGAATAATAAAAATAAGATGAAAAGGAAAGGGAAAACAAAAATAAAAGGAAATCATAAATAGTCCAAATGTTTAAAAATTAAAATGGAAATAAATGTATGAGAGGTCATGGAAATGTGTGCAAGCTAAATCATGGCCTGAGTCACAGGTGTCTTTATTTCTCACTGTCTTCTCAGCTAGAAACTTTGTTATCCAAGCTAGAAACTTTGTTGATTCTCACTATCTTTATTTCTTTCTCTAGCTCTTTAATCCAACAAAACACATGTCATCCTCCCATTCATGTATATTATCCAAGGCCTATAAAATAATCATTTTTTAAAAATTCTATCTGAGCAACATCAAATCCAAAGATTAACATAATTAATCACAGAAATCTCAATGAATACCCTTAAACCTAGGATTTAAAAAATCAAAATCAATATAAAAAGTTATATAAGTTGAGTATTGTCACTTTCCAAACATTTAATGTTAAGGATATCACATTGTAACAACTTTTTCACTTTGAAGTCTTTTAAGTCAATAGAACTAAGTTTTATTAAATAATTGATTGATATAAGACTCAAGAATATGAAACATTTTCTTGTTTGCAATTTTAACTCCAAGATTTAGCTTTAACCAATCCAACATATATAAAAGAAATAAAATTTATCTTTATTGAAGATATTAGAGTTGCTTTTCCTACATTTCAAAAAAGTAAGCCAATAACTGGTGATTGTATTTCAATACTAGGTCTTTTAGGAATGAGGCCTTGGACTGACTCGAATCATAATTGATTTTTCTTTTTTCTATAAATCAAGTACTCCATTGTTCCCACTGGTATGATTGTCATATAATAATCATGGGAGGAATTTAGTTATTCCTTAATTTTGGTGTACCTCTTATTAAAAAATCCAATAATAATATTGAATTTAACTACAAAAGAAGAAAAATATTTTAACATTATCCTAAATATACTTACAACAAGGCCTTTTAGAGTTAATTTAACCTATTTTAATATAGTGACAAGATATGTAAAACTCTTTGATCCAATGAATAAAGACACGCAAGTTAATATTTTTAAAAAATGGCTTGCTAGTTAATTGAAATGTACTTTCCCAAAACAATAACAATAATCCTGTAATCATTCTTATCTTTGATCTTAACTCCATTATGATAACAGACATACTTGGGGAGTTTTTTTTCCCTTCTTGTGAAAGACCCTTGTATATTGTTCTTTTCTTAATAGTTTAAAACTAATGCACTATAATCAGTTGACAAGGAGAACATTACTTTCTTGATCTTTCCTAATAGTGATAGAAGGAATGAAGTCTTAAAGGAAAAATTTTGTTGTACCATGGGTGGATCCACTTTTTTTTTCATGATGAAAATTATTATTACTAATGTGCTTAATGAGTTTGATGAGCTAAGATAAATATAAAATAGTCTTTGAAGGAAATGCTTTATGAATATGGATGATGGGGCTTAAAGTTAATGGACTTGGTATGGAGTTTAAGTTGAAGCTTATTGAAGTGAATGAAGAATAAGAAGAAAAATGGAGCATTAGAATCTAAGAAGGATTTACTTAAAAATCATGATATTAGATGGAAGTTTAAACTTCAGATAATATGTTTGATAGGTTAATTGAGTGAGTTTTTATTGCAAGTCTTCTCTTAGTTTTATTAGTGTTAAAAGGGCTCACTTCATGCATATTGCATTCATGTTTAATGATTTTCATATAGGATGCATAATCAATAGCTGTTGCATGTGATTGTGTGTGAAAATTCCTCTTGATTCATGAACGAATCTTTGCATGTGATAATTATGTTAAGTTGAGTTAGGAATTATGTTATGTAGACTGAAATTTAGGTAAACTTATGTCTTAAGTGAATGGATAAGTTAAATTAAATGGTTACAATAAATGGTTAAGGAAATTTGGTAAATTGGATTAACATGATTGTTTTAATTTTTATAAAATGGAGTTAAGATATGTTTTATGATGTTTGGAATGTGTTAGAATCAGTTAAGAAATATTTTATATTTTGAAAATAGTTTAGGCTAGTTTGGAGATGTATTGATCAAGTTTTAATGATTTATAACGGTAGTTCATTAGGAGATCAAACCCTTCATTGCATACCTAGGCTTAAGTGGGACTTTAATGGTAGTACATTAATGTTGACAATGTTGCTCAATAAAAAACTCCATTAATGTCTGGATTTTGTTCTCCAATAACTATTTCTCGATAGAAAAATGATTTTAACGCTATAAACCATAACAAATTAGTGTTTAATAGCTAGCTTGAATTCTTACACCAATAAATAGATGTTTTGCATTTTTCTATCATTGAAGAAGCATGTGAAACTTCTCTACAAAGAAATTGAGCATTTAAAGCTTAGGTTTGTGTTTTGGGATGAGTTTGTTGATAGTTTTGTGAGGTGTTGTGTTTAGTTTATGTATGCATTCATTCTGAGTATAATGTGAGCCCTTATACACCTTGATAAGTCAATAATGACAAAGATTTAAAGAGTTTTATAGAGTGAGTATATGAGAAATGAAGTTTAGGAGTTGAAAATATTAAAAGTGACTTTGTGAGTATGGTTATCCTTAAGCCATTAGAAAGGAATGTAGTGTGAGGTGGTTATCCTTAAGCCATAAAAGGACAACGTAGTGAGGTCATATTTTAGCCTTAGAAAAAGGAGTGTGAGAGATAGGTTATTCTTCACTTAAGAAAAAGAAAAGGAAAAGGTTCCTCCCGTTGTGCTTAAGTCACTTGTCTTTCTTTTGAAGAGTGAAGATCTTTGAGGAGCTATATATCTAATAATGTATTTGTGATTGGTTATAATGAAAATTCTCATCAAGATTTGTTGGGAAGTGGATTTAAAAGAAATCAAACATATCTGAAACACTATAAATCATTCTTTCTCCCCTTACTCATTTACAATTCAAACATTTATTTATTAGTTTTTCAATTTTTTAATTGTTTATATTGGTCAATTTTTTGTTTAGTCTAGTCAATTAGGAATTAAGTTGAATATTGTTTAGCTTCCATTTATTAGAAAAATTATTTAACTTAGGTTTAATAAGTTAGAATAAAAGCCCTAATTCCCCTCCCCATAGGATTCCATAAGGCCTCATAATTGATATTAAAGTATAGGCCTCACATAGGTATAATTCAAATGAATTAGTGAGTAAAGATAGCTAACACTATTAGGTGAATATGTAAATATACCTACTTTTTTTTGGGATAATTACATGAGTTAGAAGATTAGAATTAAGACTTTCATAATGGGTAAGATTTCCTAATGTAGAAAAGGAATGGAATAATAAGGATATAGAACCAATGTCTTTAAACAACAAATTCTTAAATATTTTACATTTTACACTAGATAGGAATTTATATAATAAAGTTTCAATTTGAACATTTACTAAGGCAATAATGTGTAGATTAGAATGATTATTTGATGGTAACAATGTTTTTCAACAAGTGAGGAATGAGTCTCCTAAGGTAGAAGCATCCAACATATGACTTGTACAAATAATTGTTATTGTTCTTATTGAAGTTTTAATCCTGACGGTGAGGATGATTATGTGATTGATTTTTCTTTTAAAAAGTGAGTAGATTATTTCATAGAATTGTTTAACAAGAAAAATAAATTGTCTATTAGGTTTAAAGAAACATTCAGTAGAAGAATGTAGACTAGAAAATGAAAAACTCATACATGCTTTATAATCAAAGAAGGAAAAAAGTGATAGTGTACAAAAATTGTTAGAATAAAATTTTTCCTTAAAGATATAATTAAAATTGAAGAATGTGTACAATGATGCATAAAAATAAGAGATAAGAATTGGTCATTATTAAAAGAAGTACAATCCCTTAAGAGCTCATTGTCCAAAAAATTCAAATCCATGCCAGGAGTTCAAAGTTCATTAATGGCAGACATGGCTTAGGTTATACTAGTGACAACAGATCATCATCCAATAATATGATTAAATTTGTGAAAAGAAAGAAATTAGAAGAAAAATAAGTATCAAGGCCATGTGCACAAAATGTTTCATGTAGAACTTTATCATCTAGTTCAAATTCTAGCAAGATTCATCATACATCTATATATGCATCTAGGCCTTTATCAATGAAGAATAATTTGCATGGAATAAAAAATAGACATAATTTCTTCAAAAATACATAATATAAATGTGATGCATTCATTAGGCAATTTAGGCCAACTTCTTCACATTATCCTCATGTTCATATATATACTTCAAAAAAATGTGTCTCATGCTAGGCAAGGAACGTGTATCTTTCATAATATAGACCTCAATTTCATAATAACATGGGAGCTTGACATGTATCATAAAGTTTTCATGCGAGGCCATAATATCATGCATTTAGGCATATGAATGACTTAAGACCTAGATATGATTCTAGAAATGCATATTGGAAACTTATATCATTATGTTAACAAGACCTAGAAATATGAATGTTTTATCAAATGATCGTTATAGGTATATAAATAACACTCAAGGACCCAAGATGATGTGACTAACATTGACCCATTTGTTTTATTTGATTTTATTTAGTTCCATCAAGGTTATCTTTAAGAGAGAAAGATTAAGCAAATCACTAACACATACATTTTTTAATCAAGAAAGTGAAGAAATAAAAAGAAGTTGGTGATGTGGCGTAAAAGGTAGGTACCTTCTCTAGTTTATGTTTATAAAATGAAATTTAATTATTCTAGTTTCCTTGGAATGATACTTGTTTTTTAATATTTGGCATATGCACAATGTTAGACTATGCATGCTTAGGAATACTTGATTTTTGTTTTTAGATTCCTTGTATAAAGATATATATATAATTTTTCATGAATGATTTATTTAACTAGATTTTCCATGATTAAAAAATTAAAAAATTGTGATAAAGTAAAAAAGGGATGTAAACCTATAGTTTCATAATTTAGTTGTATGATTATTAATGCATTAAATCATATCTGATAGTCATATACTCATGAATGATGAATCTTTGATTGATTCATAAGTAGGTGTTGCATTAAGAATTGTATAAGGAAGCATATAGAAGCGTCATTTCTTACGTTGACCTTGAATCTTGAGTTTGTTACATCTCATTTTCTTTTAATTAACATATGTGAAAATTTCTTTCAATGAAGGGAGCCTTGATGGTTTTAATCTTAATGAATTAACTCCATACGTTGATTTTGAAAGTTTCATATAGCAATAGAATTTTTTGTTCTAGGCATCACGAATTTTTATAAGTGATTAAATCCTCTAAGGTACGTTTGAATTGTTCATAACATAACATTTAATTGTCAGATAATTTATGTTGAAAAGTGTTGATTTTAGACTATATTTTACCTAATGGAGTGGAAATTTCTTAAAAATGCATGAAGTTTAGTTTGAATGCATGTTTTATGAAGTGTGAAAAAAATTAATGCCACTTGAACTTTTGAAATGCGTTTTTGAAACATTGATGACGTTTGATGGGTTCACTAAGCGAACATTGCGTTTGCATCCAATGATTGAAAATTTTGGTAATGAAGCATGACATTTTGATTTTTGAGATCGTGATGTTTTGATTATTGATATGTTTGATTTTTCATTGTGAAATTGAGTTTTTTTAATTGTTGCATTATGTTGTTGCCAAGAAGTGGGGGAGTGATGCATGTCGATAGGATGCTTCATGAAAGGGGAGGATCATATTAACTGCTTATCTTGAAATATGGTTCTCGATGTGTGCTTCGTGTTTATGATAATGTTCATGTTCTTTCTCCACTATATATGCATTTTAAATTTTGCAAAATCACAATCCATAAACTTAAAAGAAATTTTGGTAAATTTTTAGATTATTGAATTTGTGTATGATATTTAAAGTGTAGTTACGATTCCATTCCTACATTTTTATGTCTTTTTATGAGAATTTGATTTTTGAAGAATTATAATGCATGAGTTTAAGGAGAGCCATAGTTTTAAAAACGTTTATGAAAATTTCAAGTTTGTTAAAATTTTGAAATTGTTAATTTTTTTTTTTGAAAAAGTTACAAAATTTTGATTAACTTAGGGAGAGTTAGTTAAAAATGAGTGTTTTTTTTAATTTTCCATAAAAATTGAGATATTGAAGCAACCTTTGGATATGTGCAAATGTAATTAGTTTCAAAATGATTTTGTTGTATTGTTCATGACATCATGAGATAATTTTCATCTCGTGTATGAAGATTATGTGTTGTTAAGTGTTTTTAAATGCCTTTGTAAAATTGATTTTGAAACTTTATTTTTGTATTACTTATTGTTTTATAAAAAGGGGTGTATCCTTTTTTGAATTTAGTGTTCTTAGTTATACTATTTTTTTATATGTGATTAATTTAAGTGGTGATCAACAATTGGTATAAGTTGTCTTAGTGATATAAGATCAAACATTGGATTTTGTTCTAAGATATTTCAATAATTGCCATCATGTCTCCCTTTTAACAATTGACATATACAAGTTTCATTTCAACAAACTTAGTATTAAGTTATATGTGATTTTCACGACTTAATCATGTTTTAAAGATTATATGTGTTTAGAAATCTTTGAAATGAGTTTTTGGTTACCCTCTTTGAGTTTTGATAATAATTTTTGAGTTCAAATGGAGTTTATCATATTGTATGTCATTAAAAGGAAGCATATTTGAGAGAAATATTTCAAAATTTTTTAAATGAATGACAAAAAGATTGTTTGGTAGAAAGGGGAGAAGATATGTTCCAACTTTTTATGTGTGAACTTTTTTATGATTAAAAAAAGGGAGAGAAAGATGTGTGATATTCGAAGGGGGTAGAAAATGAGGTAGTAAATAGTTTTATATGTGATGCTTGTTTCCACTAGTGTTTGTTTTGTATGTGTATTTTGCTTTGTATTTGTTTCTAATATCATGTGGTTTTATCATCATCAAAAAGGGGGATATTGTTAGACAAGGATAGTTCTAACTTTGTTCTGATGATGACAAAATGTTATTACTAATGGGTTTGATTGGTTTGATGTATTAAGGTAGGTTTAAAGATAAGGTTTGAATGAAATATGTGATGAAGATGCATGGTGGACCCTTAGAGTTAAATGACTTAGTTTAGAGTTTATGTTGAAGCATGTTGAAATAGGTGAAGACCAAGAAGAAAATTAAATAATTATAATTCAATAATTTTTTACTTGAAAATTAAGATGTTAGATGGAATTTCAAGCTCCACGATAGAGTGTTGATAGGGTAACTGAGAAAGTTTTATTATAAGTCTTCTCTTTGGTCTTGCTTAGTGATAAAAGGGCCCACATAATACATATTGCACCGTTTTTAATAATTTTCATATTGGATGCACAGTCAAGAGGTGATGTGAAATACTCTTGATTCATTAATGAATGTTGGAGATATTCACCATGAATCTTTCTGACTATATCTTAGTGATAATTGCTTATAAGATGTTACAATATGTGATTGGTATATAATCTTTGAGGTGGGTTGGCTGTTATGGAATTCTAGCACTAAGCATATGAATGACAAGTTTATCTGTTTTGAAGAATTCTAGGATAACTCGAGAGACTTGGTTAAAAATTATTAGTCAAAAGTTTTTTTAGACCATCTAATCTAGGTTTTTTACCTAGTGTTTTATCTAGAATAAGTTTCCTCATAGCTATATAAATTTCCTCCTCACTGATTAGTGTAATCAATAAGTTACTTCTTGTGATCTTCTTAATGATATAGAAACTAGGCAGAGGGCCTAAGCATATCCTCTCAATAGAATAACTCAATAGTTTTTTTAAATTTGGTTAAATCCTTATGCTTTAATGATATTATTTAAAGTTTCATAGGGATTAAACACTTCTATTAGATTATGATCAATGGTGAGCATAGCAGCAAGAACTACTTTGCCTAAGGGAAATTCCACCATCTATAAGCCATTTAGGATCTATACAATTTCCTTCTCAAAGAGTTTATACCTTTTTATTTATTCTATCAATTGAAGGAATGCCCTTCATAGTAGGTCTATCAGCCATAGGCTAGAATAATAGTCTGTAAATTATTTTTAAAAAGTTCTGCATATTGGTTTTGCCCTTTTAGTTTCATCAAAGAAGATGGTGTAGTTAAAATCTCCAATGGAAATCTAAGGTTTGTCCATCACTTTTTTATGTCAAAGAGCTTATTCTAAATTAGCCTTCTCTAAAAATCAAAGTTAATACCATAGATTAATGATATATATATATATATATTGATTAACTTAGGATTGAAGCACATTATCAAATGCATCACTTAATTTTTTTTGATCAAATTAATAAGCTCCAATATTTCATGATCAAAAGGAACTAACATTCTACTTGTTGGTCCCTATATGGCACTTAAGAAGTAGGTGAATTAAGTGAATTTAAATTCTTCTAGTTTTTTTATTTCTTTTTCATCTAGCTAAAAATTACCTCTTATATTGAATGTAGAAGCAAAATAATGTAATGGCAATATAATGATAAGATTAAATTATAAACATTTAAACAAAAAAATATAACAATATAAATTAAAATGAGATAAACTTAAAATTTAAAGAAAGAGGGGAATCAGAGGCACAAGCTATTTTGTAGTGATTTAGTATTAAATCTCACACCTATGTCCACTCCTTACTTCCTCGTTGGGAATTTCACTATCTATCATAATGTTACAATCACTTTTTCTTTTTTACGGGCTCTAAGGTAACCTTTATACTTATTAACTTTTTCACGGACATAAGCATAACCCATACAATATTTTTATTTCACAGTATTTTATACCCCCAAAATATTCTTCAAACAAAACACACCAAATCAATAAAAAAAAACCAAAGTTTTCACCCAACACTTCTTTAGACACTTAATTTGTAACACACAATCAACACATCTATTTACAGGGGAAAAACTATTATACTAGTCATTTAAATCAATTAAGTGTCATTAAAAATAATTTATTTCATTTTTATCTATTGAAACAAGCTATTATAGTCTATTTTAAAAAACAACTAGTAAACTAGTCCTTTGCACTACTCGATGACTAGTTTTACCGAGTTGGTTGATCACTACTGGTTGACTAATTTTATACTAGATTAGTGATTGATAAGTTCTATGTTAGAGTAGTTTTTAATACAACATAACACATTTTCACATACTTAAAACACCCTAAATTAATTCATAGCACTTTAAAGAACTTTTTTAACAGCCTTAACATATCTACACATCCTAATACATTCACTCAATCTATCCTCCAAACATATTCTAACGTTTTTAGACACTCTTTTCACACAACCTTTAACACATTCACATAATCTTATCGCATTCATGTAATTTAACCTCAGGCGATTCTTTTCATAAAACCTTACCATATATATATATATCAAAATAGTTCCAAAAATATTTTGACGTATTAAAAGGATCACTAAAAGCAAACAACATATAATTCCTCCTAATTATTTACCTCTATGTATAAACACTAACTATAAATGCAAAATACATGTTTGAAGCCCTTAAAACATAATGAGAAATCTAAGATTCATTTACAGAAAACAATTATAACATAACCTATTCTAACTTAGGATTTAACTTAAACCTTTTTACATTTCGACTTTATAAGCTCCTTTTAATGCTTCAAGGCTCTTGAATGCATCTTTTAAACACCTTATATCTTTAAACTAAACTATGTATTCAAACATATTTTTTCAGCACAATAAACACATTAGCAATAATGTTTTGTCATTGTCAAAATTCGAATAGAATCTTCCTTGATTCAACAATAATATTATAGTTAGAATTAGGGTTAGGCAGGACTTTCCAACTCCTGTGCAAAAAACATAAATGCTTCCTATGATCTTTTCTTTTTCAGTTTAATTTCTCGCAATCCAATCAAGTCACATTTTATTAACCTAGTATAATGATTAAGAACTTGATAACTTTTGTAAGGATTCAATACCCTTACATTCTAAACTAGCACATACATTTATTTAGTTAAACAAGAGTTTACCATGGCTTATTCTTTTCTATTAGATTCTCATTTACACTAGATTGAATCCCTTCTCTTGTCTCTCGAATGGTTGATGATGATCCTCTTTTCTATATCTTCATAGCTTAGGGTTTTGTAAGGGGATTGTCACTAATTCTGAAGAGATTTGTTTCCTCTATGGAGAGGGGACTTACTTACTCAGCAACTCTTTCCCCTGATTATTCAACCTTACAAAGTTATATTGATTGCTTCTTATCCTAATATTTCTATTTATTGTGCTATAACCTTCTATATTGATATATCTTTGATGATTATAGTGTGAGCCTATTTCACTTTGTCTTGATTGTGGGATCTTGAAGAATTAGGTTGATTGATTCCAGTTCCACCACTTTTCTTTATTCTTCTATATGAGCTACCACCTCTTGTATTAAGTAATATTTAGTAATCTTAGGATTTGACTAATTATAGATAATCTCTATCTTATCATTAGAGGTTATGTCTAAGACGATATCCTTAGGCATCTTATATCACATTTAGATAACAATTTATCCACTCCTTTCCATTACTTTCCTTGTTTCTTAAGTGAAGGATTCCAATGATAAAATATGAAGAGGAAATCCTCTATTAGCACCTTATTATCATTGAATCTCTTAATAGGTATTACTACTGATAACTCATGATGCATTGAGAATTCCACACACAGCTTAGCTAATGTTTTTTTTTTGTTATAGCTATTGTTTTGTCTAAGCAAGAGATCCTTCCTACTTAGCTTACCATGAAATTGATGCCAAGAGTGGTTTAATAATTCTAGGGCATTTTATGTATGTGAATTCATAATGAAACATGGCTTCTCTTGAGTTCTTCCATCTTTAGGCTAGGTTTCCAAATTTCAAAGAATATTAGTCTGCCATGTATATGCTATGGGCTAACTTCCATGATCCTTTTAGCCAACCTTACGAGTTGAACTTGAAGAGAATTAAGTCCTACTCAAAGATAAAAGTTGCCATCAATAAACACTTTTTTAGGAGGTTTCTTCCCAATGTTGATTATAATAAATATAGGATTTTTGTCAATGAACAATCCTACTAGATTTTATTTCCATTCTACTGCTCCAACTTCTATGATTTCAAAAGGAAGACAAACTAATTAACTACCATCCTAAAAAGATGGAGGAAAATAAGCAAACTTAGTTTAAAAGATGTCTCCATCCACCTAGCTCCAAGTTTTCTTTGGTAATATAGAGGAGTTCTTAGCTACTTGGGTCAGATGGGAATTTTAGTACTATAGATTAATTTGCAGCGGAGGATGGGGAGGAAATGAGTTAGGTTGCGGTGTGGCCCCTAATAATGAACGAAATGGAATTGAAGAATAGGATAGATATTTATGGAAAGAGGGAAAGAGATTGGAAGATAGTTACAAAGTTGGATGCCAAAATTTGGGTGAGAAAAAAGTGTAAAAGAAAAAACTAGTCAAATCTAAAGTTAGAGAAGTGAAGAGTAAGAATTATAAGGAAGGTAAGAGCAGGTGAGAAGTAGCAAGGTGATGAAGGAGTCAATGGGAGGTCTTGAATTTCTAGTAGAGAATGATTAGTAGAAATTAGGATGACTCTTGGAGCTAGTATATGGTTTTTAGAGAGAGGTACCTAGTTATAAAAGGAAGGTAGAATTATTATTGTTGAACCAATGGTTGGTTTCATCTTTGTTTTGATGATGACAAAGTGTTTCTACTAATATATTTGTAATGTTTTTTGTTTAGTATTTTAAGTGTATGTGTTACGAGTCAAATTGATCTAGTTTTAATGGTTAA
>JAOXYD010019136.1:0-14709 GCA_028565735.1 Pinacopodium congolense
TAGAAACCACACTTCAACACTTTTTGTGAAGTCCTAGTAGGTCCAAAGGATCCTACAATCTCACAAGAATGACAACGGATTCAAATAAAGGATACTTCCTCTTTAGGCACACATGTCCTAATAATGCCATTAGCACAAATCTTAAAAAAGAAAAGGTCATAACAAAGATATCTCTTAACCTCATAAAAGAATTTCTTCTTTTTTTGGTATAAAAATTTAGAAGGTATAACATTACCAGCCAAATAATTCATAAAATCCACATACCTACCCAAGGTAAGCATGGCTAGGAAATGCTCTTCAACAAAGACATCCTTAATGTCTTGATCTTCTTCTTTCTCTATAACAACTTCATCTAAATGAGATAAATGATCAGCTACAAATTTTTCTTTTCCTTTCTTCTCTCTAACTTTGATATCGAACTCTTATAAAAGGAGAAATCCATCGAATCAATCTTGGCTTGGCATTCAATTTATTCATAAAGTACTTTAGAGTAGAATGGTCTATATATACAATCACCTTCGATAGCATTAAATAGGACTGAAATTTATCAAATGTTAATACCACGGCTAACCTTTCTTTTTCAATGGTGGTGCAATCCCTTTGGGCATCATTCATGGTATGACTTGCATAACAAATTGGATTGAAGATTTTTCCATGCCTTTACCTAAGAGTTACACAAATTGCAAAGTCACTTACATCACACATCAATTCAATTGGAAGTGACTAATCAGGTGATATCAAAATAGGTACACTAATGAGCTTCTCCTTTAACAATTGAAAAGAATGTATACATGTGTCATCAAAGTTAAAGATTGCGTCCTGGGCCCGTGACTCTGTAAAGAGCATTGATATCTTAGAAAAATCCTTAATAACACGTTTATAGAATATAAGATGTCCAAGAATGCTCCAAATTGCTATAACTAAATTAGGTGGTGGAAGTTGAGCAATAACTTCTACTTTTTCTAGGTTTACTTCTATGCCCTTCCTTGAGATTTTATGACCTAAAACAATGCACTCTTACACTATAAAATGGCTTTTTTTCCAATTTAAGACCAAATTGGCTTATTCATATCTTCTCAACACCTTCTCCAAATTATCTAGACATGCGTCGATTGATGTGCCAAATATCCATAAATACTTCAATCCAAATCTCTATCATGTCCACAAATATTGTTATCATATAGTGCCAAAAAGTTATAGGAGCATTACATAAGCTAAAAAGTACGCGTCTATATGCAAAGGTGCCATAGGGACAAGTGAATGTTGTCTTTTTCTACTCTTCAAGAGCAACAGTAATTTCCAAATATTCACTGTATCTATCTAAAACATAATAAAAACTATGCCTAGCCAATCTCTCAATTACTTGATCTATGAAGGGTAAAGGAAAGTGATCCTTTCTTGTAGCATTATTTAACTTGCGATAATTAATGCGCATACACCATCCAGTCATTTTCCTTGTGTTAGTGAGTTCATATTAATCATTCTTCATTACAGTAGTTCCTCCTTTCTTTGGTACTACTTGAATTGGAATGAACCACGTGCAGTAAGAAATTAGAAAGATAATACAAGCATCTAGGATTTTAACTACATCTTTCTTAACCACTTCATTCATATTCGAATTAATCCTACACTGTGGTTAGACCAACAGTTTAGTTCCTTCTTCCATGAATATTATATGGCTATAAATGGAAGGACTTAACCCTTTAATGTTAGCTAAGTTCCAACTTATAGCATTCTAATGCTCTCTAAATACTCTCAACAACCTCTCCTCTATTGTATCAATTAATGATGATGATATAATCACAGGTAATTATGATGGATGTCACAAAAAGACATACTTCAAATGTTAGGAAAGAGGCTTAAGTTCAAGAGTGAGAGGCTCTTTAATTGATAGCCTGACAAGGGATTAATTCAATCTTTCTAAAGGCTCAAACCTTCTAGATTGAATCCAATTAGAGGTCTCCTTTCCCACTTTTAATTCCTCCATCACTTCTTTGACTTTCTCTTCCTTTACTTGCACAGAATGTGAATGAATCAAAGTTTTTTGCAAAGGATTTGAACATAGATATCTTAATGGTTCATCTCAAATAAAATTAATTCCATTGAAGTTATAGGTATCAAAAGTGGAGTGATGCTTCATTACTCTAAAAACATTAAACTCAATCTCTTCATCTTGAAGTTTGATAAGCTTTCCACCATGTATATCTGTCAGTGTCCTGGCAATAACCATGAATGGTCTTCCCAAGATAATGGGCACTGTGTTGTCTTGTTTCATATCCAAGACAAGGAAATCAACAAGTAAAATGAATTTATCAACTTTCACAAGACCATCCTCAATGATTCCTCTTGGATAGGTTACAAATCGATCAACAATTTGTAATGAGACTGTAGTTGGTCTAGGTTCTTCCAATCCTAACATTTTGAAAATAGATAAGGACATTAGATTAATGCTAGGTCTTTAAGATTTATTAGAGCTCTATCTATTTATAAGCTACCAATTATACAAGGAATGGTAAAACTAGTCATTGATTAATGAAGAGTGTATTCAAGATGGTGAAACAGCCTGGGTCCTATTGGAGGTAACTTCTTTAATAAGATAACAGATCACTATTCATTAAGCTTAAAAATTTTATACTACTCCAATCTTCTTTCCTTCAATAAAATTTTCTTCAAAAATTTAACATATAAGGGAATTTGAGCAATTGCCTCAACAAATGGAATATTGATATGAAATTTCTTAAACAATTATAAGAACTTCCTATATTACTTATCAGGGTTTGTGTTATTTAACCTTTGAGGTTATGGAATCTTAGGTTTATATGGCTATAAATTAAGATCATCAAATAACATAGGTGGCTTCTCTAAACTCTCACCCTCATATTCCTTTTCTTTCTTCTTCTCTTCTTCTTTAACTCTCTCTCTTATGTCATATTTTCTCTTTCTCTCTTCTTTCAATATCTTTCTCTCTTCTGTCATTTTTTTTTTGTTCTCTTTTTCTTCACTCTGCACTATCACTTACATTTTTCTTTAATCTTCTTTCTTTCATTATCAACCTCTCTTCCACTTCTTAGAACGATTACTTTAGCATGCTCTCTAGGATTGGCTTCAAAAGTGTTTGGTAGCTTTCTAAGTAACCTTTCCTATAAGAGTTTCGCAATTTGCCCAACTTGAGCTTCCAAATTTTTAATTGACACCTTATGGTTTTGCATCCTTGACTCATTCGATTGGATATAATTTAAAACTATTTTTTCAAAACTAGGTGACTCTCTTTGAAGTTGGTTGGCTCTAAAGCCAGTGGAGGTACTCTTTGATGGTTGGCTTGAAGTGGTTAAGGTGGTTGCTAGTAGTTCTGGTTATTGCTCTATAAAAGGTTTTGGAGGTTCCTTTAACTAGGATTATAAGTGTTTAAAAAAGGGTTTCCTCATTGCTTATTTTAATTTCCAAAAAAATTAAGTTTTTTCTAGTTCTCAAACAAAAGGACTAGATGATGAATGGGAGATACTTCCACAACTTTCACACTCAACTCTATGATTACTAATCGTAACTCCCCTCACCAAACTATCTAAATTTTTGTTCAATACTTCCATTTCAGCTACAAGAGCGACTGTGTCATTAATCACTTGAACACCAAGTGGCTTTCTTAGATGGCATTCGGAATTGTACTAAAAGTTATTTGTAGACATTTCCTCAATTAGAATGTAGGCTTCAATTACAATCTTTTGTATGAAATTACCTCTAGCAGTAGCATCAATGGTACTACGAGTCAAAGATGTTAAACTAGTATAAAAGATATCTACTTGCTACCATATGTTAAATCCATGACTAGGACACTTAGCAAGCATCTCTCTACATCTTTCCCATGCCTTGTGCAGACTCGTATTCTCGAACTGTGCAAATGAGCTATTCACATTCTTCATTTTTTCTATTTTACCAGGTGGAAATTTTTAGTTAAGAATAGCTCCATTAACTCGTCTTGTGTAGTAATGGATACATACTGAAGTATGGATAGCTAGACTTTTTTCTCTAAAGAATAAAGTGAAAATCCTAAGCTTAATAACATCATCAAAGAACCCATTACTTTTGAAAAGATCATAAGAATCAAGAAAATTTTGAAAGTGTTCATTAGGATCTTCTAAAGCTGAACCTCTAAATTCTGATGACCTAATCATAGAAATGATATTATGTGGGATTTCAAAATTATTAGGATTGACTCTAGGCCAGAAAATTCTAGCCATAGATCTACCTCAATTTCCCATATCTAGTTTCATCATGGTAGATTCTCTAGGCTCTTGTTTAGGTTTAACAACTACATGTTCTTCTAATTCTATTTCTATAGGTTTTAATTCTGTGTCACTAGATATTCCTACTTCTAAAGGATCAAACATGATCGCTGGAGATTCAATCTTTTTCCTTCTCAACATATGCTCAAGCTCTGGATCAAAGTCTACTAGCTTGATATTATCGCCTTGCGTATGCATACAAAAAACATAACTAAATGAAAGAAAATACTAACTAAGAAGCAAATAACATAAATAAGATAACAAGAAGAAACAAAAGCAAAACTCAATAGTAAAAATAGCAAATAAATGCACAAAAATTCAGACAATTTAGGAAAAACAAAAATTTTTTAGAGGTCAAGTAAATGACACCGATTTTTATAATATTACCACAACTGATCCTTGGCAACGACACCAAAAACTTGTTGTATTGGTTAGGTGACTTAAGAAAATTGGAATGCTTTTAAATCATTTTACTTTGAAAACCAACATGATAAAAGCAAGTACACTTATTGAACAAGTAATATACCATAGTGTTTTTAAGACCTTAAAGTGTCGATCCCAAGAGAATAAATGGATAATGATTGCATTAATTGGATTACAATTATCTGGGAAATTCTAAATAAATGATTAAAAAGGTGAAAATTGCTAACTTATCCTAACTTGCTTTAAACCTTGCAATTTTGATTTTAAAAATAATTACTAAATTATTAAAAATTATCAAATTGTGGAAAATAGCTAAGGGTTTGGTGATTAGTGATTTAATTGAGTTTTAAATAATTTTAAGGCTTAAATTAGGGTTCCTTCACAATTTCAAGACAAATTTATGGTTAAGACTTATGCCTTGTCTCTATTAAGCTTAATTTAAAGATTGGTCATTCATTAAATTAATTTAATAGGCTTCAAAAATAAGAAGATGACTTATAAAAAATTAATTTCAGAACTCTCTCACAAAGAATCAAAGTTTGGTCATTTATTGATTGATTTATGTTGTTTATTTATTTTTCTAATAACCTAAGTTGATTTCTCAAGTCCTAGATTGTCTGTCACTTTAATCTTATGTGGCTAGCTTAAAATTAGAGCATCAGACCTTCAATAAACAAAAATCAAGCCTTTAAACATGTATTCAAGCTCTCTTAAAACATTAAAACACCAATCCTTACCTTGAAAACAAGTTAGCCACACATGATCATCAAAGTATACAAAACATTAAATTTAAACAACATACATAGACCCTAAAAATATGAGTCTAAATAATAAATTTAGAAGTTACAAAACATCTAAAGAAAACTTCTAGACATGTCCTAAACTCCTTGATATGATCTGGACTCCAAAACAGATATAAATCATCAAGAACTTGCAGAAAAATCAAAGAATATACAAATGTATAATCTTAAGAATATAAATGTTGTTTAATCTAAAAAATAGAGCAAATGAAGTAATAATCTGAGTTAAAAAAAAACCCTGTGATGATTTAGAAACTCAGATATATGTCTTAGCAAAAAGCTCTAACAAGTAACAACTTAGAAAATAACATAAAACTCGAATTCCAAATTTTTAAAGCTTAGAGACTCTAGGAAAAACTAAAAGAGTAGCTAGAGTATCTCTCTCTAACTTTATATATGAAATCTTCGTGTGTCCCTCATGTATCTATTTTTTTCTATCTTTTTAAAGCTTCTCCAAACCACCACTTAGTACTTTCAAATAAGAGAATTAATTAACAACACACCTCAACTGCAACATTTAAGAGATGGTGGTGATATGTCTGTTTGACAGAAATACGATAAGTTGACTCAAAGCAATACAGTGCCCTGAACCGGTCATATTAGTCCAAAATTGTGGCTCTTATACAGAGATCTCCAAGAGTAATAAAGGGGTATCCTCAGACACCCATATAGGTCCTGTAAAGTGACACTTTGGCTCTCTTCTTACTCTAATCTTCATAATTCACCAAGTAATCTCTATTTCCTACAAATTAAACAATTCTAAACATAAATTGAACATATAAACATGAATTTAAGGGTTAAAACATAACAAATGTGCATTAAAAATATAATGAATTTGACACTTATCAAGTTACTTTTATTGGCATTGGAAGAACATCACATTACGGTAAGGTAACATTTCACAATTTAATGAATCTTCTACTTATTTTATAGGATGGTTAAGATATTAGCTATGGCAAAACTCTTCATAGCTTATTAATATATATAATCCTTTTAGTATGAATATATTATTAGCCTGGGTGTGGATGTTCTTATTTGGACATCTTGTTTAGGCTAGTAGATTTATGTTTTAATTTTATAGTGCAAATATGGCCAAGAATTAATAGAAATATAGAAAGCTAGTTTTGATTTATAATGTAGTAAAAGACATTTTTTATCGCATCATTTTTTCTTATTTTTGTAATGATCACTTGTGAATAACGGTCACCACATAAAAATTCCAATTTCATCTAATGAAGATAGGGAAATAGCATTAGCAATATTTATTCAACCAAAAAGCTTATGCAATTAAGCCTTAGCTATGATGAAATTAAAGAATGGAAAAACAATTATAATGGATAGTCACAAAAATGAGCCAAACCCTTCTATATGACTGCTAATACAAGTTCAAGTTTATTGCACCAAAATAATCCAAATCAGTCTCTTTACCCACAATCATAGAAAACAAAGGGGAAAATATACAAAGATGCTACTAGCTTTATAGGGGGATTAAAGATGGCAACTTCAGGGAGCTCCTCCCTGTATTTTGTGAAGGATATGTTTTGGTTTTCTCCAATTCTTCAACATAATCTCTTGCAACAATAATTTAAGCTACAAAATGCTTTCTCTCCTCTGCATGAATTAAAACCAAATTATGCATATTAAACTCTTATATATAACAGCAATAAGAACAAGAAAATTTCATTAGCTGACATTTTAAATTTCATAATAATATGGAAGCTTTCTTTCCTATTTCCTTATTTTGTTATAAGAGGATCTGAAATAAAGTTCATTGGAAAATTTTTTTTTAAAATAGAAACTACCATGTACATACTATTTTAATCAACGAGAATCCACCAAGATGGTGTGAGTTAATAATAATAGTGTATATCTTATGAACATCAAGTAAGGACTATAAAGTAAATATCCTAGACCTAACTCTCACGCACAGTCATGCTACATCCAGAGAAAATTTACAATAGGCAGCATGCAACCTTAATCTCTTATTAAATTCCCAGGAATACTTTAATTCCAAACTTTCAAGGAAATTATATTATCTATCTGTATCAACAAATCCATAATAATTTTCCTTCTCTTGTCACTTGGGGACTCAAATCAGAGGGTGTGGGCATTGTATTACATTTAAGCTCAGGCTCTTTGGTCAACCTACTATTAAAAAAAAGTGTAAATGATAATGTAATATAGAAATCAAAATTAGTTGTTGTTCAACAAGTAAACTTTAAATTTAACTTTAATCAATACACATCTTTTCATGCACATGTCAACTAATGAAGGGAGATCTGATTTGGGTTTCCATATGCTAAAATAAAGATCCTTTCAATGTTGTTCTAGTAAGGGATAATGCAAAGTGAGTAGATACAGTAGGCTTCACTTTTGATACAATGTCGTCATCATTAGTTAGATGACTTAATTTTAATATACTTTCAATTTTAATTTTAAACAAATGTTAAAGGCAAGTGCACCTATCGAACAAGCAATTTAGTGGACAAAAGTCTAAATGTCAATCTCACAGGAAAAATCTACAACTATTAGGTTAATTAGCTTATAATTTCCTTAAAAAATTCAAGTGATTAATTAAAAAGCCAAAAAATGTTAATTTGTCCCAACCGAGTTCAATTGATATAAAAATTATTTTTAAGTTTTTACAAAAATTACCAAATTATGAAAATCATCTCAGGTATAGGTTTTGAATGGATTAATTAAGCAATTGACATTTTTACATACTAATTTAGAGTATTTTCTTAATTTTAAGACAAAGCTATGGTTAAGACTATATCTTCTCTCTATTAATCCTAATTTGAAGTTTGGTCATGCATCAAATTAAGTTAATAGGCTTTAAAGTTAGGAAATTTACTTTTGGATTTTCAATCTAAAAATTTAAACTCTCATGAATAAACAAAATTTGGTCATGCAATGATTATTTTGTGCTGTTTATTGATTACTCCAATAACCTAAGTTGATTTCTCAAGTCGTAGATCATCTATTAATCTTTGTTAAGTGTCCAAATTAACAATAGATTATGTAGATCTTCAGTAAACAAAAATCAGTCCCTTAACCATCAATAAAAACTCATTTAATTCATTTACATACCAATCCTTAGGTGAAGATTTATTTTCCCATACATATTAACTAAATAACACAAAACATGCATCTTTAGCAACATAGTTTGATTAATCATAATAAAAAGAGATAAGTAATGAGTATAGAGTTTAAAGAAACACTAAAGATAGCTCTTGAATGGTTTACAGGTTCTATGATTTGATCTGAGCTCCAAAAAAAACTCAAATATGTCAATCAAACCTTAATAAATTCAAAGAACATAAAGATAGGTAAGTTAAAGAGCAATAATTTTATTGATCTAAAAAAAGAGCAAAGCATGAAGTAATCTAAGTTAAAAAGTCCCCTATTATAAATTCCAAACTCAAATATGTGTCTTAACAGCAAGCTCAAATGTTTAGTATTGTAGAAAACAACTTAAAATTAAAGTTACAAGTATTTTAAGGCTAATAACTCTAAGAACACTCAAGAAAAGCTAAGGAAGAATGTAGAGAAATTTCAAATCTGATCTCTTTCCCATATTTGGTGTGTTCTCCATGTTTTTCCACTATTCAAAGGCTATAGGATAGCCCCCCTTGTCTCTAACAGACAAGGGCATTAATTAGGAGCATGCCTCTACCGAAATTGTGGAAATTTGGTGGATGATCTACTTGTTTGCGCCTACAACAGTGGGTTGCCTTGGAGATCAACGACGTTGTTAAAGGGTGGCTAAACCACTTTTGATAGTGAGTTTTTGACTCCTTCAATGCGGGTTGCTGGACCATTAATGGGGGTCACTCCAAACCATTATTAATGGTCTATAAAATGGTAGTTCTTCCACAAGCTTTCTCCATTCTTCTTTCATGATCAACTAACCATAAATTAAACATTATAAAACATAAATTTGACATTTAAGCACTAGATTAGGGGTCATAATTCGGTAAATAAACTTGAAAAACCCAATCAATTTGACCCTTAACAATTTCTCCACACTTAAGAATTTTTTTTGTCCTCAAGAAAATCAATAACTCAATTTTCTCAAAATAGTATATAATTATAGAAAATTCAATCCAAGATTAATCGTATAATTATTGAAAATGTTTTCTTAATCATTAAAAACTCATGAAAATGCTATATAAGATATTAATCACATCAAACTGCAAATGCGTCAAGATCATTCCATGCTTTTTTAATCGTCAACATGAATCACAAAAATCAATTTCACATGTAAAAGACAAATACACTAAATTAATGCATCAACTTTTAAACACTTTGACATCCTTCATTTGTTTAAAAACATAAATTAATTTAGTATGTGAGACTTTAAAGCTTGATTGAGAAATCATTGAATCTTTTTATGCGAAGGTAAACATTTTGTGAAGAACACCCCTGGTTACTCAATTGAGTTACCTCACATCAACTGGTGACTAACACCACTCAATAACTTCATCCTTATGAGTTTTTATATAGTTATAAGTTAGCAGAATGAATATTTTCTCACTCCTGTACTAAATTTATTATTTTTTATTCTTATTCTTATTCTTACTTTTTCATTAATTCCAGTTCTTTTTCATTTTTTTCTTCAAATGATAAAAGTGTCTTAAAAAAAGCCACAAAATCACTCAGTAAGTTGCATTTTATACATGGAATATCATTATAATCATCAGGCATTTATTATCCAAATCATGAAATGAGTTAAAAGAATTTATTCATTGATATTCATAATTAACAATATAACATTTTAAATTGTCAAAATAATTAAATTCGAAAGAATTCTGTTTTAATAATAAGCATCAAAATCGAAAAGAAATTTACAAATTATAGACTATTAAGGGAAAAATCGATAAAATGATATGCCTATAAGATAACAAAAACTCAAGGGTGATAATTCATTAGATCCCTCCCACTCACTTAAATCAAACAATGTCCTCACTATTTAAAATAAAAACTAAACACAAAAGTGAAAGGCATAAGGTATAGGAATACACCATTTGAAGATATCAAAAGCAATTGGAACCCATTAAAGAAGTGTAGTAATTGAAATTGCACCAAAATATGAAGCACAAGAGATAGAGAAATAAATGAAAAGATTCCCCAATATCATAAATATGTAATCAAGTGCATTTGAGGAGCCAAAAACAAAATGATAAGAAAGAAAATATTAAAGTTTGAAAAATAAAAAGCCAACAGAAAAGGAAATAACAGAAACAACTATTGATCCATAGAAAATAAATAATAAAAATAAACAGCCTAAAACAAAATGAAATAACAATCCAAAAGTAACTAAAATAGAGGGCTATCTTGAAATATCGAAGGGCTATCCAGAAGTAAACAACCTCAACAGTAGGTAAAGGTGGACGTGGTGGATGAACACTTAGGGTAGTTTTAGAAGAAGCTTCACCCATAACCTCCTCTAGTACTACAAGAGGGGCATTAGGAATAGGTGGAGCATTGGGTCTCTCATCCTACTACAACTTATGCCACTATCATCTAATACGAACAAACTTTCACAACTTGAGAGTTGCAACGTTGATCTGAGTCTGATGTATATGATCCTCGAACTCCTCAGAACCTAAAGGAACTCTCACTACTTGGAAACTCTAAGTCAAAGGCAAGGAACGAAAATGTTCTTGTTGGGTGATAATTTTGCATTAATATGTGTTTTTCTAAGTATTTGGCATGATTTTCTTGCATAATAGGTTAATATTATTGTATTTTAAGATTTATTTTTTGTATTTTTATTTAGCATAATCTTAATTATTATTTTATTTATGTTTAATATTAATTTAGAGTAAATTTTGGTCATTTAAGTATTTTTATTTATGTTTTATGTTTTATCATTTAATTATTAATTTTAGGTTAGAATTAAATTTTATTGATGTATTTATTTATTAGGTAGGGTTAAGAGAAGTTGTTGAAGTTGGAAGAAAATGAAATGAAAAAAAAAGAAGAAGTGAAGACTTTAAACTGAATATGAAGAGTTAATTAAGCTTTAATCCATGCAAAACTAGGTTTTTCACTCGAATCGAGGCGTGGATTCTTACCCTTCCAACATTTCTCCTCGGTTGAGCTATTCCCCGGATACCAACTTTGACAAAGTCCACCTTCCAGAATTGACCAAGTCAAAGCTCACACATGCTTTGACCATTCTATTGCTGGCGAAAGTGTGCTACTAACATGGGCTTTCCACGTGGACACTGGCGATAGAGGCTAGCGTGTTGCTAAGCTGATCCACAAATACCAAGTCCAAGAGCAAGGCCAGCTGGAAAAGACCCATATCCAATAGAGAATACGTATAGACTGAAGTGGCTGGAGCTCGCTAATGCTCAAGTCCAAGACACCAAGATCCATTCGGCTGAAGCAAATTACAAATAAAAAGAGAACAGCCCTGAGTTAGAAAAGAGGCAGAAATTCGGACAAAGACGAAGACAGAAGCAGACGCCAACCACCAAGACAGACAGGGGCAGATTCGAAAAAACACAACCAGAAAATAATTATTTCATAGCCACGTGAAGGAAAAAATTCGAAAAAAGAGGAAGACAAGAGCAGTAGGATAGACAGGCACAAATTCAGAAAAAACACTACCAGAAAATAATTATGTCAGAGCCACACAAAAAAGACAGATTCGGTATTTACAGGAGAGGTGACACACAATAGGAAAACAAGCAACAGCCAACACTCCAAGAGCCAAACAAGAACGTAGATTCGGACACAGAAGGAGGGGGACGCAAACAAAAAAAAATTATTCGCAGCCACACATCAGAAGCATTCAGCTGGTGGAGAGCATCGTACACAAGAAAAATATAGTCTTTTTCTCCGAGCATAAAAGCTTCATTTATTGAACAAAACTTCAAGAGTTCTTTCTCCGTTATTTTTTTCATATTTATTTTACTTTTACTTTTATTTTTAATTATTTTATTTTATTTTATTATATTGTATATTTTCAAAAATATAAATATAATTAAACTTTTTTTTGTTACGAGTAGTTAAAACTCAAAACTCTATTAACTTACTCATTCACACATTTAGTAGAGTATTAAGTGATGCAATAGTTAAAATTTTTAACGATTTTTTTTAGATGAGTTTAGTGATAATGCTACTCTTTGAATTCATTTCTTTTAGTTACTATTTTGTTTATTATTTTGTTATTATTATTATAAAAAAGATAAGAAAAAAAGAAAAAAAAAGTAAAGAAAACAAAAAAAGAAGAAAATTTTTAAAAAAAAGAATAACATTTAGTAGCATCAAAAAATATGGAGTAGTAGTGTTATTTATTTGTATATCTCAGAAATTTATTTTTGTCATCCCTTTATGCATTTGATACTTTATGAATATTTTTTATGAACCATTTACCCTTTTTGACCCACTTTGACCCTAACCACATTACAACTCAAAATAAAGTTCTTATGATCTATTTTTAGAGCGTAATCTCTGTGGAAAAAGATTGGTGTATTAGCAAACTTATAATAGTGTGGTTTCCTATATGAAACTTGAGCGAAACACTAATACGAATACGCTTAAGAGAAATAAGTGAAACTGGAAAGAAGATTCATTTTTTCATTTATATTTATCTTTGAGCAATGGCTTTATAAGTTGAGTTTGCTTATGGACACTAATAAAAAGTAGTCATGATATGTGTAGTAGCTTGACACTTGAGTTGGTTAAAATTTATGGGATTGCATGCTTTGATCTTTATGATAATGAAGTGATGGAATTGAATGGTTGTGTTTGATCTTTACTTGAGGACAAACAAAGATTTAAGTATGAGAAAGTTGATAATCGTGCATTAATATGTGTTTTTCTAAGTATTTAACATGTGTTTCTTATATAATAGGTGGATATTATTGTGTTTTAAAATTTATTTTGTGTGTTTTTATTTAACATAATCTTAATTATTATTTTGTTTATGTTTGGTATTAATTTAGAGTAAATTTTGATTATTTAAGTATTTTTATTTATGTTTTATTTTTTATTATTTAATTATTGATTTTGGGTTAAAATTAAATATTATTGATATATTTATCTATTATGTAGGGTCAAAAAAAGTTAAAAGTTGAAGTTGGAAGAAAATGAAATGAAAAAAAAAAAAAGTGAATACTGAAGACTGAAGATGAAGAGTTAATTAAGCTTTAATCCATGCAAAACCAGGAATTACACGCGAATCGATGCATGAATTCTAAGGCTTCCAGCGTTTCTCCTCGAGTGAGCTATTTCCCGATTAAAGCCACCAAGACCAAGTCAAAGCTCTCACCAACTTTGACCAAGTCTACCTCCTAGAATTGACCAAATCAAAGCTGACACATGCTTTGATCAAGTCCACCTCCCACAGACACTGGAGAGACCGTTCTGTTGTTGGCGAGGGTGTGCTGCTACCATTGGCTTTCCGCATGGACAATGGCGAGAGTGGCTTCACACGTGGGTGTGGGCTGTTTACTGGCGTGCTGCTGAGCTGTTCCACCAATACCAAGTCCAAGTGCAAGGCCAGCTGGAGAAGACCCATCTGCAGGAGAGAACATGCACGGACTGAAGTGGCTGGAGCTCACCCGTATGGACTCACCAACGCCCAAGTCCAATACACCAAGACCCATTCGGCTGAAGCAAATTACAAACAAAAAGACGACAGCCCTAGTTGAGAAAAGAGGCAGAAATTCGGACAAAGAGGAAGACAAAAGCAGCCACCAGCCACTAAGACAGACAGGCACATATTCAAAAAAACACAACCAGAAAATAATTATTTCAGAGCCACATGAAGGAAAAAATTCAGACAAAGGAAGATAGGAGTAGCCGCCAGTCACCAAGACAGACAGGCGTAAATTCAGAAAAACACAACCAGAAAATAATTATTTCAAAGCCACATGAAGAAGATAGATTCAGCATTCACAGGAGAGGCGGCACACAATAGGGAAACAAGCAACAGGCAACACTCCAAAAGCCAAACAAGAACACAAATTTGGACACAGAAGGAGGGGGACACAAATAGAAAAAATATATACTCTTAGCCACAAACCAGGAGCATTCGACTGGAGAGCATCGCACGAAAGAAAAATATAGTCTTCATCTCCAAGCTATTAAAACTTCTTTTCCATACAAAAAGGTAAAAGGGTCATATAAACCCTAAAGTTTTCACCAATATTCAGGTCAGACCCTAACATTTCAGAGCGTTCAAAAAA
>JAOXYD010019156.1:0-14708 GCA_028565735.1 Pinacopodium congolense
TTTGTAATATTATTATAGCTGTAAGTTCTTCATTACTAGTATAAAACTTTGATAAGTAGAGATGTATTAAACAATTATAAACTTTGGGAGAATTACAAACTTTGTTCTTAAATATATTTTGATGTACTTCAAATTTCAATTTAATTATTTTTGTTATTTTAATTAAAATTTTAATTTTAATATTTCCCCATTTTAAATTTTAATCATATCCATAAATATTTTTTGTTTCAATTTTTATATTTTTAAAATACAATCTTTGCATTAAAATCGGGTCAATTTAAGTTAATAAATTGGGTTAATTCGGGTTCGGGTGAAAACATGTTTGGGTCAATTCAGGTTCAGGTCAATTCAGGTTTTGAGTGGAATTGGGTTCAGGTCTGATCGGGTTCCGGTCATCTCAAATTTATATGAAATCGGGTTCAAATTCAAGTCAGGTCGAGTGCAGGTCAGGTTCGGTTCATTGACTTTTTTGTCAAATCGGATCAAATCGGGTATGATCCAAGTCAAGCATATTAAGTTATCAAGTCGGGTCTATTTTTGACATCTCTAATCATAACAAACTTAAATAATACATACCAGGACGATAAGCATTAACATTGGCACCGAGTTCGATCAAGGTTTTAGCGACACCATAACGTCCGGGATTCAAGCAGGCCAAAATCAAAGGCGTTTTCCCTTCTCTGTCACGCCACTGCATCCATATGGATACATAATAATTAAGGAGAACAAGAAGAATAAAATTAAATCATAAAGAATAAGTGTACCTCAAGGCTAGCGCCATCTCTGTGCAGCGATTTAATCCCTTCTTCGTTACCATGATTGACTTCCTGGTACAGCAACGCGTGTTTGGATTGCTGCTGCCCCATTTGTGTTCAATGAATGGGTTAAAGGTACGTGTTTGTTTTAAAGGAAAACTGGAGTGGGGATTTTCCGGGAAAAGAGAGAGGCTTCTGACTTAAGAAAGAAGTGTTTGACAAGTCGACTAATTAAATACGAGAATTGAATTGTGGACAAGAAACCGTTGAAGGCTGAGGAACTAGTCAACTTCTCCGCGCTCGGTGAGCCATAGTAGTCATAGCAATCCGTGTAATCTAGCATAACTATGTAGATAATTATTTAATAATTAATTCAAAGCAATTAGCAATATTCCGAGCTTTTTTTATAACGAATTTAATTCTGATATTAGATATTTTTTAAAATTATAAAATAATTTTTAAATATTGGAAACTATATAAAATAATTTGTATATATATATATATTATATTTTCCTCTTAATTTATAATAATAATATAATAAATTAATAACTGTTTTTATTTCTATTAATATTAATTTTATATATTTTTAAATAAATAATAACTTAAATTAATATAATAAAAAATAATACATCAAACTATCTTAACTTAGGACCAGTACATTCAAATATCATAACACAATAACAATATACATAACAACTATTTTTCTCATTCTTATTAATATTAATTTTCATATGGTTTTGAAATAAATAATGACTTGAATCAATAAAACAAAAATAACAATATATCAAATCATCATAACTTAAGAACAATACATCAAAATATCGTATTAACATTTCATGAAACCATAATTAGTTAGATCTAAATATCATCAAATAAGAGTAATACATCAAACAATAAATACTACAACAACATGATAATCTCACATAGAAGCTTCATAAAGTGGACTTAAATACTAAAATAAAAATATTTACAATTAGAAATTCGATATTTATGTAGCATAAATAAAGTTTAACATATGCATTAAATACAAGTAAAAAAAGAGAAAATTCTAAAAAAATGAATCTTCATTCTTTAAGACCAAGTCCACTCAAATTGTATTGGATTCAAATTTCATTTGGTATAAAGTCCTCATTATTAAGAGGAGTCTCATCATCACCATCATCTAACCTTATTGCACCAAATGATTTATCAACTGTGCCCTGCATCAACTCTAGACCTTCAATCATCCTCAGTCCCTCTTCATCCCAATACAGGGGCAATTAACACTTCCTACTGTACAACGCTTCTTATGTGCCATACCAATGTTACTGTGATAGTTATTATTATAAGCCAATTTGATGAGTGACACATATTGATCCCAAGCTCCCTGAAACTCCAATATACATACTTTGCGCATATCCTCTATGGTCCGGATAGTCCTCTTACTCTGTCCGTCCGTCTGAGGATGAAATGCCATACTGAAGTTTTATTGAGCCTCTAAACGCCTCAAAATTAGGATGTAACTTTCTGTTCTAGATTTAGGGTTTCACTGAAAGTAGTTTCGCTGTACTGACCATAACTTAAGTTATACTCATTCAATCATCGTGATTATTTCATCCATTGTAAGCTAAGATATAAAACTATAAATTTCATGTTTAAGGCTCATTCAAAATCAGGCTCTAACCATCTTGAATAGAAAATGGGTTGAAAAGTTAGATTAGATTTTAGCCTTGAAATCAAAATTTGACTCCAACGACGTCTAAATTACAAACCCCTCCCTACAACATCTTATAATTCATTAATTCACCCTTTTCCATTTCCTAAACATTTATCATCACACCAATCCCTCAATTTTCATCCCTTTTATCATTTCAAATCACAAATTCATAAGTTAAGACCCAAATAACTTTACATTTACACGATAATCACATCAAAATCACTTATACTTGGAAATGATCAACTGGATGCAGCTAACACATTTTCCATTATTTCCAATCACAATTTAAGGATGTATATGAAATGCAATTCACAATTATGTATGAGAAATGACTCTCTAAATAGTGAATTCCTATATATATATATAGGAATCGGATCACTACAGCAATTCTGGAACATTGCTTCTAAATGGGTCTCACCAAGCAACTATAAGACAACAAAAGGAATCTTATAAGTAAAATAAAGTAATGATTAATTTTAAATAAGTAACAAAATTAAAGAAATATATACCTAAATTGAGCTTATTTCTTTGTTGTGTTGTTATAGATAACCTGAAATAACTACAAGCATCCTTATATGTCTACACATGTGGGCTAAAGAGGTCTTGCATCATCTCATATTTATCAGTATCCTTATATTAACTTTAGTTTTCTTATTAAAATTAGGTCTAAAATAGACACTTGAATTGAGAAATGTCCTAACAGTAAATAAAGAAAAGTAAAGCTATCTTTCATATCTATCATTAATTATATAAAGAAAAGAACTGTATAGAGAAGATCTATTATTTAGGTTGGCCTTTATTGATTTTTTTTGCCCTTTTTATGGCATTATAAAAATATTACATTGTAGGCTTATCATTACTATTCATCAAAAGAAAAACTTTGACCAAAGGCTTGCAAACTCGGATTACAAACTGATAATTAGACTAAAACCCACTATCCTCAAGTATAATCCTTGTAACCTCTAATCTTGCATTGGACCTGACATATTGAGAACCAATCCACTTATCACTTGTAAATATTTGTATCAACTCCTTCTTCATAATCATATAACTCTAAAATTATAAGAAATTAGTTGCAAGTCTTATAATTGAAGGGAAGCATAAGTTCTTATCATTAACGAAATCCCTTCTCATCAAACTAAACACCCATCTACAATTATAAATAAACTTTATCACCTTCTTTGCCTTCTGTGTGATATCCTCTATTATAGAAAAATATATACAATCTTTAATATTTTCCAACATTAAATCAATATAATGTGTAGTACGCAGAGTCTAAAAGAAATAATTATATATATTATGTAACATCCTCCCAAATACTCTATAAGTAGAATCAGTTTGTAATAAACTAAACAATGTTTTTTAGATCCAACTTCATTAAAAACTTCATCAAATATCTATAACAGAGTGTTGATTATTTCTTATAAGGTCAGATGCATCAATTGATTTAAAAAACATCATCCTTTTAGCATAATAAATCAAGAAATTTATAATAGGCTCTTATTTTTTATTAGTCTAACCATTATGCATGATTAAACACCCATAAGTAGCCCTATGTCATTCTTTTTTCTTTCAAATAATGTTTCATCTCAGTAACAACATTGCTTATAAGTTTACCTTTACAATCACCCATCGAAGAAGTTTTATATTCTGGATTGTAAAAGGTAATAGCTTCCATTATAAGTTGATAATAGTAACATTGAGTAAAGATTTCTTGTGATTATTTCAAGCATGGAATGAGTCAATCATCCATTTTATTGTCTTATTGAACAAAAATAGTGATATTATTCCTCTGTTAATCCATTTTTTTTAATTTTTAGGAAGTATCATGATCATCCAATAAGAAGGGTTTCAATTTTTTTCAAATAAAAGATTTGAAGACCTATAGGTTCTAGCAACTAATTGCCGAGTAGAACATTCAAACCTTTCAATTCATAGATATGAATCTTAAATGACATACTTGCATTATACCATCAACCATTGTCATGTCTAAATTGTGCCTTACTTCCCTTGTTTACATTATACTATAAATAGAAGGCTGAGTTCTAAGAGTTGTTCTTAAAACATAAAAAAAAAAATAGAAAGTGACCTTCTTCTTTTTTATTTCACCTTATGTCTACCTGAACCACTCTTTTCTTATTAAGTAAAAGGTTCATCATGTCTATCAACATTAGTTGCATTATCACCAGGTCCACCACTGTGAAATGAACTCCCACTACCAATTTTGAAACTCAATCTCTATCTTCAATCATTTTCAACTTCATACTATCTACCACTTAACATCATGACTAACCTTCTTGTAAGCTCCATATCACCCTTAATTCCAAATAAATTTATGTTCAATCTAGTGATTCCTCAACATCTCAATTTGTTATAATATAAATATATAATCTAGTTCCTCGAGTAAAGAATAAGTCTCCTTTGAGCCCACGATAGATCATCATATCTCCTAGAAGGAACTGAAGTAGCATTAAGAGTACTTAAAGTCAAACTTCCCTCCATTTATCTATAAAAATTAATGCAATTAATTATGTTATTAAATACAAAAAACTAGTTGTACTTAGTAAAAACACATAAATCATTACATACATAAATCATTACATTGAATTGATAATCCTACTAGCTTTATCATATTTCTAATATCATGAAAATGCATTCAATTTTGAAAAACTTAACACTATTTCACTAAAAATTGAAAAATCTCTAGTTTTTATTTGTCTAAATTGGGAAAAAAATAAATTTTATAAAATTAGATGCAATTGATGATTCTACTAGCTCAATCATACTTCTAATTTAATGAAAATAAATTTAATTTTAAAAAATTAACACAATTTCACTAAAAATTGAAAAATCTCTAGTTTTTATTTGCCTAAATTAGGAAAAACATAAATTTTATAAAATCAGATGTAATTGATGATTCTTCTAGCTCAATCATACTTCTAATTTTATGAAAATACATTTAATTTTAAAAAATTAACATAATGGCACTAAAAATTTAAAAAATATTTGATTTTTATATCCCTAAATTGGGGAAAACTATAATTCGTTATAATTATATAAAATTAATAATTCTAGTAGCTCAATTTCACTTTCAATTTCATGAAAACATATTCAATTTTAAAAAATTTAATGCAATTTTACTAAAAATTAAAAAAATCCCCAATTTCTATGCTCAAATTAGGAAAAATATAAATCAGATAAAATCAAATGCAATTGATGATTCTAGTAGCTCAATATTACTTTCAATTTCATGATAAATACATTTAATTTTGAAAAACTTTGCACAAATTTTGAAAAAATTGAAAATTTCTAATTCTGAAACCTTAATTTTACCTAAATTCGATTGTCATTCAATCTATATGCATTCATATGAAATTCAACTTTTACAATGCTTAAAAATAATGAATTAAACACTAATTCATAAGTAATTACATGAAAATTTAATAAAATTAAAACATCACAAATCTAAAAGTTAAGAAATTTACCAATTTCAACTTAAATTCTTCAAATTGATTAATAGAAATGAATTTAAATATGGAAAGGATGTTAAGCTTCTTATCACCTGTTGGAATCTAACTTGAAATATAAAAAATCACTTGAAAACAGATGGAAGTCTAAAGTTGGATAAATGGGTGTTTTGTGATTATCTCTTATTTTAAGAGGAGTTTTGAGGATGTTAGAGTAAGATAAAGGTAAAAGGTGAAGACCTAAACT
Organism: Pinacopodium congolense; assembly: GCA_028565735.1. Taxonomy (NCBI): domain Eukaryota; kingdom Viridiplantae; phylum Streptophyta; class Magnoliopsida; order Malpighiales; family Erythroxylaceae; genus Pinacopodium; species Pinacopodium congolense. Next base: position 6,166 of record JAOXYD010019156.1, read on the forward strand.
CAGATGTATGAATTTTTTGTGCAAAAAATGAGATAAATAGATGCAGGACAAAGAAGATTGAAGGGTAAAAAGAAAGAAATGAAGAAAAAAAAATGAGGGGAAGGTGTTTTATGGGCATTTAAGCACTGGTCAACCTATTTGCAATTTACTCTCCAGAAAAATCAATATTTATATTTTGACCTTAGTTTTGACTTGGTATACTAGATACTGGCCGGTACAGGTTGGTTCAACATGTACCAACTGGTACAAGCTGGTATACTGACATGGGATAATATAGATAATTATGCATACTATGTCTGGGTTGATATGATATAAATTGACCCATACTGGTCGATTTGTATTGATATTCTAAACACCGACATTTAGACCTAATTATGGATTGAAATAAAATGAATTTATCTTAAAGCTTATAATAAAAAATATAACTTAAATGGACTCAAAACAAGAATTGAAATATAATCAGTTAATAAATAAATTTATTACATAAAATTAAGTGCCAATAATTTCTGTTTTCCATAAAAATAATTTTTATAATTTGTTTATTTTTTACACTTATAATGTCTCTAAAACACTTTTCTTAATCTCAGTCCCATTAGCTTGTTCTCTACTAATATTGAAGTTGAGAAAGGTGATAGTGTTCCCTAGTGGAATCACTTCGTGTCGAAGTTACCATGTCTAGATTCCAATTCCTGCCACCTCTTATTAAGGCCTTACCATCCTTGCTTCTTCCTCATTGCTTCTAATCTATTTTCTTTTTTTTTGCCTTCTTCCCACCCATTGATTTCCCCCTAACTTGTTAACATGCCAAAAGGGCACTTTTATCTTTACCCTTTTGCCAAGCTTTCCTACCTCTCTACTTTAACATTTTTAGAAAAGAATATTTGAAAACTTTTCCCTTAAACATCAAACACTAATTTTTTTGAGCCAAAACAAGCTCCATTTCATACTCTGGTGAACTTTTTTGATCAATTTCCACCCTTACCCTTATCTTCTTCAAAGATCTTGCAACCTTTTGGATGGCCATTAGAGAACAATGGTGCAAAGGCAACCAACCATTCAATGAATTAGAAACAAGTCCTCGGTGAGAGCTCCAACGAGTCTATAATATTTCCCTCCAAATATCTTAAATGTTTAGATAGTAGTATCTCTTCCCTTAGAGGTCTTAAGAGATGATGCTAAAATATACAATTCAACATCAGTTGGTTTCTTCTTTGGTAAACCTATTTATCAACACTTAGGAATGTAAACTATGGAAATAAAAAGGATTAAGTGAGTAAGGATCACCTGATTTTGTTCAAGTACATCTTAGAGGCAGATGCTAGAGACATTTTAAAATCAGGACCATGGCACATTAAAGGTTCACCATTTTTCTTCAATTCTAGAAACTAGGTATCACCTTTAAAAAGGTTAAATACTAGCAAATCCTAATTTGGATCAATTTCGATAGTGTGCCATTAAACTATTAGTCTATAATGGGATTGAGTCATTTGGCTAGCTATATAGGTAAACCAATATATATGGATGAGAACACTACTTTTTGAAAAAGAATTATATATGTTAGACTATATGACAATGTTAAACTAGTAAAGCTCTCCCATATTCTATTCCATTAATGCGGCATGGAGAGAATGACATGTTATTTGAGGATTCCATTTGAATATCAGATTATGAGGAATTAATGGGAGGAAAGGAATATAACAATTATATTATAACTTAGAAAAAAACTAAAGTCCTGAAGTTGGCAATTTAGAGTAAGAAGAGAACTTAAATATACCTATTAAGACCAATGAGTCTAAATTAAGTTGCCTTCAAGGGGAATTATCTCAATATAGAGATATTGCAAATGTACAAATAAAAGAAAAGATATGGGACACTGAGCATCCAAGTCTTACAAGGGAAGTTTTGCTCTAAGAAGATAATACCCATAAAATAACTCTTAATAGCCTTATCAATAGTAGATGATTAGTAAGTGAAATACTATAGAGAATATAGGCATTGCCAAGTAACCAAGTAACCAAGTAACCTAGAGAATACTTATGATACTAAGGAAATAAAGGGACATAATGATGATGACATTTAAACAATTCCTGAGTTTTATGATATTAAGGAGCATGAAGAAGAAGAGTTTAAATTAACTATGAGCAGGCAATCTAGAAGGAATAGATCAAAAGGATCCAAATTCTATCCTCTAAACATATGTCAATAATAACAGGGAATTTCAGGGGCATATTGCCCTAAAAAATAACTACTACTCAAGGACTTGATATACGGGAAAAAAGAGTACCGCAAGGTATTATAGAATCTAAATTATCTCATGAAAGATGTGAACATCTTAAAATGTTAAGCAGACATTGGAAGTTCATAACGTGAATGATAGAAACGTCAAAAGTGACTTTAGGGACTGTGTGGAAAGCCTAGAAATTACTGACATAAGGTTTAAAGGGAATTTCTTTACATGGAGCAACAACCAATGCTCAGCTAGTCATATAAGAAAGAAACTAGATAAAGTATTAATGGTGGGTCTGTCGTGGACCATCAAATAATAGAATACCTAACTAATCTCATTAACTATGTATTAGGGAAAGTAAGGGTCGATTCTATAAAGAATTAGTTATATTTTTAAGCTATTCCTAATATTTTGAAAAAGGAAAAAAATAAAAGAAAACCTTAGATGCGAAGGAATTAAATAAACATAAAGACAATAAATGAAATTAAAGCAAATAAAACAAGAAAGCAAATGACAAAGATGAAAAGCAGATTTAAAGATATTATTCAGATTCATGAATTACAATTGATCGTTGAAATTCAAAAGATTGTGTTATACTTAAGATGCCAACCTATAGACACAAATAAGTTCTTACGTCATAAGTTCCTCCATTTTTAAATAAGTCATGTACAATAGAAAACTTATCCTTAATCACTCGACAACATAGATTTAGTGGTGTGATATCATTAAGAATTAAGAAATGACTGACTAAAGCCATGATCTCACAAGCTCAGTAAGATGGCTAATCCTATGAATAAATCCCTAATTCATGACATTATTTCAAATTCCTACTCAATTTTAGCATAAATCACAATGCCTATTTAAAATCCATTTAAATTCTCACAATTATCATCCATAAATCTATTAAATACCTTCAAACCCACTTAAAAATAAGCTAACATAATGAAAACAACAAAAACACATTCTAAAATTAAAGGAAAACAAAAAAAAGCAAAAATCATGAAGTAAATAAAAGATACAAGGCTAGAAATTTAAAGAAACATCATTATATTAATAAAAACCAAGCATTCCATACATATTTAATAAAGCACAAATGAAATAACAATATAAAATAACAAAAATAGAAATAACACTATCAAAATACAAAGAAAACCAAGATTTAACACTTAAATTATTTAATCTAAGGTCTGAACATGAAAAGAGATTAAAAAAAAAAGCACCAAAACCTAAAGAAAATACAAGGAAGATGAAAGGCTGGTTAAGTGGGAGCCGAAAGTGACGAATTTGCTCTATCTTTTCCCTTTAATAGGTCCTCTCTAGCATTTAGGTTATTTTGGGATCAATTTGGTCAAATTTGCCCCTAAAAATAACAAAAACAACATTTTACAAAATCCGTTTTAAGTCTAAAAAATTGACAGCTTCTGCTCCTCTATGCCTTTTTTGCGTTAACTCCTTCTATACACCTCTAATAGACATGGAATTTAGTAAACATACACCAAAACCTAGAGAAAATACAAGGAAGATGAAAAGCTAGCCAAGTGGGAGCCAAAAGTGACGAATTTGCTTTATCTTTTCCCTTTGATAGGTCCTCTCTAGCATTTAGGTTATTTTGGGATCAATTTGGTCAAGTTTGCCCTTAAAAATCACAAAAATGACATTTTACAAAATCTATTTTAAGTCCAAAAAATTGACAGCTTATGCTCCTCTTTGTCTTTTTTGCTTTAACTCCTTCTATACACCTTTAATAACCATGAAATTTAGTATGTAGATTCTTCACACGATTTGCTTACACCCATAAAATTTCAGAATGATCTGAACTCTAAAAGTATATCTAATTCATCACCAAAGTCACTTGTACTAAATCTTATGTTTAACTGAGCTTGTCTTATTCTTTTCTTGATGCATCTTTCATGGCTTGTCATATGACCTTGAAATTTAGTTTGAAACTTTATAACATGACGCTCTAAGTCCTAAAATTGATTCCATACCCTTTATAGTTCCAATGTTGCTCCAAATCACTTCCAAACTTAGTCTTCCCACTTTTTATTTGTGTCCAAAGGTCAAATCTACATGTAAAATCAAAAGGAATACAAATTAGACATTTAACTAAGGCCATAATCTCATAATCTTGGATTATGTAGCCATAAGAATTGGAAACTTAAACTAATTGGTTAAGTTTACTTACAAAACCAATTAACCTATTACCACTTATGAATTTTGCTAATGAAAATTACGAATCAAAAGTTAAATCCTAGCAATTAAATTAGAAATTACACCTAGGATGGCCAATCTTATGAATAAATCCCTAATTCATGGAATTAATTCTGAATTCCAACTCAATCCTTTCATAAATCACAATGCCCATTCTAATTCTCACAATTATTATCCATAAATCTACTAAATACCTTCAAGCTCACTTAAAACTAAATTAACATAATGAAAATAACAAAATTAAAATATGAAATTAAAGGGAAATAAAAAAGAAATGAAGAAATCATAATGAAAATAAGAGAAGCAAGGCTGGAAAATTAAAGAAACAATATTATTTTAATGAAAACCAAGCATTTTACACATATTTAATAAAACCAAAATGAAATAGTAATATAAATTAAACAAAAATAGAAAGACAATGATATAAATATAAAGAAAACCAAGTTTCAACACCTAAACTACTTAATTTAAGGTTTGAATATGAAAAGAGATTAAAAGAACAACAAAAACACACCAAAACCTAAAGAAAATACAAGGAAGATGAAAGGGGTCCCAACTGGGAGTCAAAAGTGAAAAATTTGCTCCATATTTTCCATTTTATAAGTCCTCTATAGGATTGGGGTTGTTTTAGGAGCAATTCGTCAAGTTTGCCTTTAAAAATCACAAACGATGTTGTTTTATATTAGGGGTAAATTTTATAGGTTTTTGGATGTTAATTGATGTGTATTTACCCCTAATCCAGTGCTTAAATATTAAATTTATGCATTATTATGTTTAATTTGTAGGATGGAGCTTAAAAATGGAGATTGGAGCAACAATTAGAAGAAAATGCCTATTCCGGACTATCAACGGCACCCTCCTTGGGTCAAGTTATTGGATGAGCAAGGTGCCGTTGATGAATTCAGCATGTGTCTAACAACGACGTTCCACCATTTATTAATGACACTATTGTGCACATAGTAAGCCTTCTATTGAAGGACGACAGATGAAATTCTTGACTTGAATCTTCAAATTTTGTGGCTATCATCTTCATCCACTTGCAGTTGAACCTCCCCTATATAAAGGGGCCTCTCCTAAATGTCTAAGCATCAGTTTTTAGGATTAAAAAAATGTTTTAGTTTATTTAGTTTTTAGATTAAGTAGTTTTTATGTTATTTTTCTTTTCGATCTTTGATATTATGAATTTTCAGGTTATTTGTGGATTCTAGTAGTTGTAAACATGTTGTTCAGAGTTAAATAACTATCTGGGGATGTGATTTGGTTCAATCTAAACTCTTAATTTAGTATATTGTTATTCTTATTTTGAATTAATCAAAGCATTATTATTTAAGTTAATTATTTTGTTAGCTTTGATTAATTTACATTCTTAATGTTTAATTTTAATTTAGTTAGGTCGTTAACTGTGTTTATTGATGATTAAATGTGTTAATGAATTGTTAATTCATGGTTATTGAATTAATCTTTGTTTATTGAATGCTTAATGCTTGTCTTAAACTGATCACTTAGGATATTGCCATAAGATAATCTAATATTTGAAAATCTTTACCTAGGTTATTAGAAAAATCAATAAACAACGTGGCTTAAATAAGTGAAATAACCAAAGACTTGGTTAATCATAAGGGTTCTCGTCTTAAATTAGGGAAATTTAGGATTAGACTTCTTAAACTTTAAGCCTATTACCTATGTCTGAAGCATAACCAAACTTCATGATAGGACTAATAGAGATAAGCCATGTCTTAACCATAACGCTGTCTTGATTTAGAGAAGATACCTAAGATTAAGCATCACTGATCTATCAATTAAATTATCAACCACCATAGCTTAATTGAATAATTTAGGAAAAGCAATCTGTATTTCTTTTACAATTGATTGAAACCTTTCTAGGTTTTTTAAATTATTTTTTAAATTTTAATTTAATTTCTAAAATCTTGATCCTCTAGATAATTATAATCTGATTAACCTAATACTTACAATCACATACACATTTCCTCATGGGATCGATACTTGGAATCTTAAAAACACTATACTATATTACTTGTTGGGACCAATTCACTTGCCAAAGTGTAGATCTTAAATTACTTGTGAATTTGTGTGTTAAAATTTAAACTAATTTAAGCCAATTTGGTGTATGGCTGAGCGCAATCATTTTACAAATTTTTTTTAAATCCCGCAAATTGACAGCTTCTGCCCCTTTTCACCCTTTCTACTTTAACTCTTTTTATACACCTGCAATGGATATGAAATTTTGAATTTAGATTCTAAATGATATTCTTTCACCCCATAAAAGTTTAGAATGATCCGAGGTTTAAAATTGCATCTAATGCATTACCAAAGTCATCTATACTAAATTTAGTGTTCAACTGAGCTTGTCTTATTTTTTCCTTGATGCATCCTTCATGACTTGTCATATAGCCTTGAAATTTGGTGTCGAACTTCATAACATGATGATCTAAGTTCTTAAATTGATTCCACACCTCTTATAGTTCCAATGTTGCTCTAAATCACTTCCAAACTTGGTCTTTTCAAATTTTATTTGTGTCCTAAGGTTAAAGTTGCATGTAAACTCAAAAGGAATACAAATTAAAAATAAAAATAAGGATGAAATAAGATTAAAAATTAAAAACAAAAATAAGGATGAAAAACAATCTTACTTTCTAAGGTGAAGGGTAACCTATCCCAAATCTTTTCAAGGCAAAGAGAAGCCTATACAATTCACAAATATCCAAAATATTCAATTTCCCCAAATTGAAGTAACTAAATACACCTTGAAAGGTGTTTCACTTAATGTACAATTAAACTAAGGGCTTTAGCTTTCAATGAATGATATGAATGAATGATAACAATCTTGAAAGCCTAAACAAAATTAGTATGGCAGTAATCAAACACAAAAACGTGTATGTATTCAAGCAATGGGATCAAAATAAGCAAATCACAAATTCTGGACAGTTTAAGCACTCAATGGATATTTAACTCAAATACAAATATAAGTGCTTAAAAATCAAACTAAAAATCCTAGAGCACTCCTAACACCTTATGTGAACTAGCAGCAATAATTTTATGCACCCAAAATTGAATTATGTAATGAAATTCCTGATCAAATGAAGAACACCCAAAACTATACAGTTTTGATGTCTTAGCAAACTAATGCACACAAATGATCAAATATTCAACCAAAGATTCAAAACTTAGTGCAATATCATTTCTAAGAACTTAAACAAATAGAAAATAATAATAACAAACACAAGGAAATAGGTTAAGTAGATTTAAATTGGATTCAAACTTAAAATAGTGCAAACAAATGCTATCTTGAAGTGTATGAATTTTTCTAGCTCAAAGATAGATTAAACAAGTCTCAAAATTTCAAAACTAAGTTCAACCACAACCTAGAGACCCTAAGCAAACTAAAAACTCAAACAACACGATTTTAGAAATAGGTTTGAGCACTTGGAATTGAGATTTAAGGTAGAACAGTCTCAACGGAGACAGTTTTGATATAATGACAAGTTCTAACTCTAATATGTTGAAATAACACTTCCAAAATGTAAAAGATAGATCGATTAAGCTCCTAGACACTCAAGCAAGATATTAAAAACCAATTTCCACAAACAGAAACATAATTCGGCAGAAAAAGATCGAAAATAAATAAGTGTAGTAAAGAAGTGTACTGTTTGAAGCTTTTGACGAATTCAGATGATTTAATCTATTTTTAGAGTATCTTTTTTATTGTAATTTGTTTCTATGGAGTATTTATAGTGTTAGGAGGCCAAAGGAGGGTTTAGAAAGGGTTTTGAGATGTTAGGAAGGAGACAAAAAGCATAAGACCCAAAAGGGGAAAACTAGCTGTTGGGTTCTGACTACACAACGGCACACTCTGCGGGATACAACGGCGCCGTTGAGCTTAAGAACAACCCATCGTTACTGCCTTTTGGAGACAGGGTACAATGGCACTCAAGCATGGTGCCGTTGATGATGAACAACCCATCATTGATGTCCAAAAAACACAGAAAATTCTGCACAATTGACTCAATACAATTCCAAACAAGTTCCTAATGATAATTAACACTTCAAACACCTTTGAAATCATGTATTGAAGCTATATGAATGA
>JAOXYD010019176.1:0-14708 GCA_028565735.1 Pinacopodium congolense
TTCTACAAGGAGGAGTAGATTTGGAGTTCTTAAGTTTTTCTTTGGGTTCTCTCTTTAGAGTTCTTAGTATTTTTAGGCTTTAAACACTTGTAATTTCGATTCTAAGTTGTTTTCTGAGCTAATCAGTGTTATCGATTATTGTTAAGATATATATATATATATGAGTTTGCAAATCATATTAGGGGGTTTTCCAACTTAAATTACTTAAGTTATGCCATTGTTTTTATGAATAATCAAAGTATTATGCTTAAACTTATATCTCTTCTTGTTATTTGATTTTCTTGAGGTTTGATTGACAAATTTGAGTTCTATTGGAGCTAATATCATTGTCCAAAACCTGTAACTCATTTAAGAGCTTCTCTTGGTGTTTTCTAAACTCTAAATTCCTTATTTACCTCATTTATTTGTGATTACTCAAAGTATGTTACTTAAGATGATTGTTTTGGTTACTTTTATGATCATGTGTGACTGATCTAATTTCTAGCTAAGGATTGGTGTGTAAATAAATTAAGTGATCTTTTATTAATATTTAAGGAACTAGCTTTTATTTATTTAAGGTCTAAAAAATCTATTTTTAAGCTAGCCACTTGAGAAAAGATTAAAAGATGATCTAAGATTTAAGAAATCAATTTAAGATGTTGGAAAAATCAATAAGCAACAAAAATTAACCATTGCATGTCCAAACCTTAATTATTTTTTAGAGTTTAAGTTCTAACATTAAAATTCTAGAGGTTAACTTACTAATCTTTAAGCCTATCAACCTAATTTGATGCATGACCAAATTTCAAATTAGGATTAATAGAGAAAAGATATAGTCTTAACTATAACTTTATCATGAATTTGAAAGAATACTCTAAAATAGCCAATAAAAATGTTAGTTGGTCAATTAATTCATTAAAAACCTAATCTTGAGCCAATTTCCATAATTTGGTAATTTTTTGCAAATTTTAAAAACAATTTAAAAGTCAATTTACATTATTTGAAACAAGTTACATTAAATTAGATTTTTTGGCTTTTTAATCAATCTTTTGGAATTTCCTAAATAATTGTAAACTAATTGACTTAATAATTATAGAATATCCCTATAGGACTGACACTTATGGTCTTAAAAACACTATTATATTATTTGTTCAGTAGATGTACTTGCCTATAAGTTGGTTAATTTCAAATAAAATTTGTTCAAAAACTTAAGTCTCCTAACCAGTACACAACAATCTTCAACTATACTAGAATGTTTTTCTTCAGGTAAATTGCTCAAAGAATTTTTAAAAACTAATATTTGTCTGGTTCCTCAAATGACAAGCCCCTTTTGTGTTAAGGATTTTAGATCTATTTCCTTTTGTAATACTATTTAAAAATTGATTGTAGAGGTTTTAATTGAAAGGCTAAAGTAGGTTCTTCTTGACCTAATACATCATACTCTAATTACATTCATTCCTCAGAGATCAATCTCTGACAATATTTTGCTGACTTAAGAAATGTTTTAGGCTTATTCCAAGCTAAATTAAAGGAAAAACTATGCCATAAAGTTAGATCACCATAAAGCTTATTATTCATTAGAAGATTTTTGGTTATCTATACCAACTGGATCGTAAAATGTGTTTCAACCACATCATTTGGAATTTTTATTAATAGAGAGCCTTCTATGATGTTCAAGAGAAAGATATGAATCAGGTAAAGTGATCCTCTCTCCCCTTACTTTTTTTCCCTATATTTGGATGCCCTCTCAAACTTACTCAATCATTGGGTAAATTTTTCGTGGCAAGTGTAAAAAGCTAAACCTTCATCATATGATCTTTGTGGATGACATCACATTACTTTGCAAGGCTAACACAAAGTTAATTAGGCTTTTTCAAAAAACTATGCAAAGATTCTTTGAGTTTTCAATTCTTGGAAGAATGCATGTGTTATGTTCCTCACAACTAATCTTGCTTAAGGAGCCAGTAAAAGCTATAAAAAGGAATTTAAGGAATTTTCTGTGGAGTGTCAATAACATTAGGAGAATTTTGTCAACGTTAAATGGAAGGAAGTGAATCTACCTAAAGCAAAAAGGCATTTAGGGATAGCTTTTATCAATTCTACAATGAAGAACAGTCTTGTTTGGAAGATTTAGAGATTGTTAACAGATGGAGAAACCCTCTAGGCTAAGTGATTTCATCAAATCTACTTTAAAAATGATAGTTTTTAGGGATGTCAAATCAAAGCAAACATAACTTGGACCATATAGAACATTTTGAAGCAAAGATCAGTTTATAAGGAGTTCCTCTGTAAGATAGGGAAAGAAGCACCTCTGTGTTGTTTGATAATTAGTCTAGTAGAAATCCTTTGCAAGATATATTAGAAGCTCAATCAATCAGGCATGTTGTACCATCCAATATAAGAATGAATTCCTTAATTAAAGGGAATGCTTGGCACTTAAAATTTAGGAGGACTCAACAAATTGCTTCCAACCACAGGACTTGATTAACATAGTGAGATTAAGTTCAATGGTTTAGACACCCCTCATGAAAATTCACTAATCAATATTACAAGGAATTGTTTAGGCTAATAAGCCTCATCCTTCCTTGGAATAAACTAGTTCGATTTAACTAAAACCTTCCCAGAGTATCATTCATCTTTGAGCTAGATGCCAAGAATATATTGAGCATTATGGATAGAATTAAACCTATTGAGATTAGAGATCCCAAATGCAGACTATATGATATAGAAAATGAGAGTAGAAAACATCTCATCTTTAAATATGCCATATCTACTTACCTATGAGATAAAGTAAAATTGATTTTTAATGCTGCCATAAATTACTATGTTTAGGAACCTATAATAGAAAAGGCAAGTTCACCACGAAGTTTCATCTATCTACAAAAAGAAGATTACACATCTTCCAAGATAGGACGAAGATGGTTGATTTGCTCAATATGATAGGAAAGGAATTGTTGAATTTTTAAAAACAACTCTTTACAACCTCTTAAACTACTGTAGAAGTTACTCTAATGGATAAGAAGTACAATTTAAGTTAGGTTAAATAGTTCAACATTATAGGGCTCTAGCAGGCTTTCAATAACTAATCCATCAAGCATTTTTAGTCATGAAGATCAAGGTGTAGAAGTAAAGTATTTGAATTTTGCAATCACTAAAATGGATACGTATTATTAGTAAGATCAAATTGACAATATGCTTAGTTTGGCTACCTTGTTATTGGTTGTCTAGCATTGGATCATAACTTAGGTTTTGATTTCCTTTCTTGAATTTATTGATTTATTGATTTTTATCTTTAAAAAAAATCATAAAATAAAGCTCACAATGTTCGCAATACCTATATGAATGTTTCTTTCACTTTTTGGATGAAAAAAGACACACCCAATTCATCTATTTATAGTGAATTTTAGGTCTCCTAGATATTAATAAACATTTCTCAACAATTTAAAATATTTATTACATTTTTCATTCCACATTTGATAGTTGGTACGTGATTTTTGCCTCGATTGGTTGACTTGTAACTACATTAGTCGACCAGTGCTACTAACTAGTCAACTAGTTAGACTGTATATGAATGTGTTAGGAATTGATTTAGATTGAGTTAGATGTGGAATGAGCATGTAAATCTAGTCTAGAATTAGAATTGTTGACCAGTACACTACAGTAATCGAGTAGTCTAATTCTAGACAATTTTTTCATAAACATTCCACATCTAATTTAATATAAATTATTTCCTAACATTTTCATACACATTCTAACGTTTTCTTACACATTGTAACACATTTCATACAACTTTGATCATTTTAAAACATTTTCTTAATATTCATTCACACACTTTATCACATTAACTATTCTTTACAACCACATTCACTTACCTTAACCTTAACATGTTATGCTATCATTTTCAACATCATCTTTCATATACTCTTTAACAAAATCAGACCCATTAACACTTTCCAATTTTATAATTTATCCTATCATTTTCAACAACTTCACTTCATGAAACCTTTAATCAATTCATATAACTTATCCTCTTTTTCATACAAGTATTAACGCGTACACATCACAGTAATTCTCAAAACCAATTTAGTATATCAAGAGGATCTTTAAAGACCATTCACATGTAACTATTATTGATTATGCATTCTGTATTCAGTATCACTAATCATAAACTCCTTATGCGTGATGTTAGTTTGTTGGCCCAATAGAAAGACTAAAGTGAAACTTAAAATAAAAGCTTATAGCAACAACTTATTCTCTTAAGTTATCTTGGAGTTTATTCTTTCATGCATTAACATGATCTTTGTTTTGAGCCTTTTGCCCTTAGTCTTCATAAATTCCATTCCATTTCATGCTTTAAGGGTCCAACACTATAAAGTGCATCTTTATTCTAGGGCTCTGGCATGCATCTTTTCGACACCTATATAATGAATCTATCTTTCAACATACCAAACATACTGAACACAATAGTCGTAATGTTTTGTCGTCATCAAAACTAGATGAAACCACCCTTGGTTCAATAAGAATACTTAAGGATTTCGTTTGTATAGGATTTTCAAGATATGTTTAATTCAATATAATTGTTGAAAAAAATTAGCTATGTTTGCAATTGTATGATTATATTTTGTGGAAATAGATAATGGAATTGAATTATGTGAGCTATCTTACTATAAAAGAGTCTAAAATTATTATATCTAAATACTAAACCCAATTAGATTAATCTTGATCTTTAATTTCTTAGGTTTTTTAATTATTAGTTGTTAGTTATTTTAATTTAATTTTGATATTTATTTATTTTTATCAGTTAATTGTTAGGTTGATTAATAATTTGATGTTTGGACTAGTACTTACTAGAATTCTTGTGGGAATGATGCTCAACTTACTGATTTATTATAAGAACTGGAGGTGCATTTAAATATGATGCATGTGCTAAGTTCTATTTTTAAAACTACTTACTTTTAAATGTATTTTTATTTTATTTTTAATTTCAAATTTTTAATATTTTTCAACTTATTTATCATACATACTTAATTACTTTAGATTGTCTAAAGGTAGTTTATACATTGTATGACAAGAAGCTTTAATTCTAACCTTATGGAAGTTGAACATAAGATCAAGAGAGTAGCTCGTAGAGCATGAAGAGAGAGTAAGCAAGAGGAAGAGTTAGGAGCACAACCATAAGCTTTGGTAGAGATGGGAAAAGAAAGTAAGCCACAGTCAATGTCGAATTATACCAAGCTATCAATTCAAGGCCCTCTATTAATATGAATAACTTTGAAATCAAACTGAACATCATCTTGATGGTCTAAAATTTATGCAATTCGATGGACTAACTAATTAAGATTCCAATCCACACGTCATTAATTTCTTAGAGATATATGACACTTTTAAAATCAATCAAGCTTCAGATGATGTGATCATAAGAAGGTTGTTCCCATTTTCTTTGAGAGATTAACAAAATTATGGTTGAAGTCTTTATCACCAAGATTAATCACCATATGGGATAGCCTGTTGGAGAAATTATTTATGAAGCACTTCCCACCTACCAAGAGTGCCAAGCTTAGGAATGACATATCTACCTTTGCCTAGATGGGTAGTAAGGGGTCATATTATATGTGGGAGAGGTATAAGATCTTTAAGGAGATGCCCACATCATGGTCTAACCACTTGGCTACAAGTTTAGACCTTTTACAATTGATTCAACAATTTGATTAAGTAAATGGTACAAACAGCAGCTGGTGATAAAAAAAACCCCTAAGGTTGCCCAAAATTTTATTAAGGAGATGGATATACACAGTTATCAATGAAAATATAGTAATAATAATACAATAAAATAGTTGGAGCTTATAAATAACACAATTGATAATTTGAGTGAAACTAACAAGTCAGTATACATTATGTTTTGTGATTGGATTAGGAGAAGTCATGGTAGTTAAGAGTGCTAAATGGGTAACACTTTTGTCAATTCAGTAGAAGTTAACTATATAGAGCATAATTCGATAGCTAGTAACCCCTAAATAACACTTAAAAGACGAGATAAAGGTATCATCCAAACTCTTCTTAAAACAATCAAACTAATGTAAGATAGCCTCCCTTAAGATAACATTAACAATAAGAGAAGAATTTGAGTATATAAGAGCTATTAACTAAGTTTATTTTTACATTTGAGGCTTCTTCCTAAAGTTTAAAGACTTCTCAAAGGAATTAATATGATTCAATTCACAACTCAGAGAACCAAAATGGATAGCTTGCTAAGATCACTTAGAGACCTCAAAGGAGCTTTTCAAGAAATATTAAGGTAAATAAAAGGGAACATGACCAGTCTGTGACACTTAGAAGTAGAAAGGAGCTAAATGATGAGCCTAACAATAAGCAAAAGAAGAAGGATGTTAATGGTGAGAGGAAAATTTTGATGAAAGAGTTTGAGCTGGGATTACCTTACCCTAGAATACTTAAGCAAGAGCAAATGGATGCACAATTTGATAAAATTTTTAAACTCTTCAAATAGTTACATGTTAACTTACCTTTTGTTGTAGTTTTGTACTAGATGCCCAAGAATGTAAAATTTTTAAAGGACATCTTAATAAACAAAAAGAAGTTAGAGGAACTATCAAACATTAAATTAAGTGAAAACTGCTTCACCATTTTTACAAAATAAGCTACCAAAGAAGATTAAAGATCTAGGAAATTTCACTATCCCTGACTTAATTAGTAGTTTAAATATTGATGGGGCTCTAGCTGACCTAGGTGCTAGCATATATTTAATGCTGATAAAAATGTTTAAAACGTTAGGTTTGGGAACCAAAAACTACATGTGTAAGTATACAACTAGCTAATAGTTCTATTAAGTATCCTAGAGGCATTATTAAAGACTTGTCATGGATTGTTTGATTTTATACATAAATGAGGAGATAGATGTTCCTTTAATCTTAGGACAACCTTTTATAGCTATAATTAAGGCCACATGAAAGTTAATCCAACAGGTAGAGGTTAAAGAATTCATGTTAAAGAATTTTTTTATATAAAATATTCTCTTATTAAATATGATACTTGTGACTTTATGAATTTTGTGGATTTTTTTTTTCAAGTATGGAGGAAAACATAGCCTATGATCCATTATAAGTATAAGTAAAAAAAGGAGAGGAAAGTGACTGTGCAATGTAATACCAAACATTTAAGGAAATGATAAAAGCACCAAGAGGAGGTTAAAGCCATCTATAAAAGAGCTACTCATTTTGGAGTTAAAGAAACTCCCAAAACACTTAGAGTATGCTTTCTTAGATGAAAATTCTAAACTCCATGTTATTATAACTATTGAACAAGTTGGTTCCACTAGTTTGATGATGAAAAAGTTCTTTCTACTAATATATTTGTGGAGTTTGTTATGTTTGATAAGATAGGCTTGAAGAAACAATTCTAGAAGTATATGGTGAAGACTCGAAGTGCATGCATATGAAGCCTTAAAGTTAAAGACCTTGCTTAGGGTTTATAAAGGATGTGGACATGGTTGAAGATTGAAGTTGGTGGAAGAAAAGTATTGGGAATGAATTTGAAGAATAGAATTTAATAGGTTTATATGAGTGAGTATGCATGTAAGTCTTCTCTTTGGCCTTACTATAGGTTGAAAGGGCTCACTTCGTGTGTATGCATTCATGTTTAATATTTGTATGTAGGATGTATAATCAAGAGGTGTTATATATGATTGATATGTGTGAAACTCCTCTTGATGTATAAATGAACATGTTGGTATAAATTATGTGATTAAGACTTGATTGGTTTGAATTGAAGATGTATGAATTAATAAATGGATGAATAAATTTGTATGATTAATGATTTGGTAAATTGGATGAATTGATTGTATAATTGTATAAAATATGTTAAGATATGTCTTTTATTGGTTGGATTGTATTGAAATATGTTGAATTGGGTTAATAATTGAATTGGAATTAAGTTTGGATTGATTAGGCTGAGATTGGGCTGAAGTTTGGAAGCTACTAGCCTAGAGGAGATCAGATGACCGAATGAAGAGATCGGTGAACCAAACAGTGAGATAGGTCGACCAAACATAGATAGGTTGATTGAATGGAGAATAGGTCAATCAAACAAAGACCGATCGACTGAATAGCAATAGGACGATTGAATGAAGCGAATCTACAATGGACAAAAGGCAACTGCTATTTTTGAAATTGTAAAATTTATTTATTATTAAGAGACATTGAGCAATGGCTATGAGGTCATAAAAAGTGTATAAATATGTGTGTTATGTGTTGTTCATAGATCTAAGAAATAGTAAAAGATATATACAAGTTGTTTGAGCATTCTTAAGTTTGTTTGTGGGTTTATAGTATAGTGTTGTGGTGAATTTCGTTCTCATACTTTGTGTGAGCCCTTCATACATTTTGGTAAAGTCAAGAGAGCGACATTTTTATGAAAGTGTTTGTGTGTGGTGTTGGAAAATTAAGGGTGAATTCTTGTAAGGGTTATTTTTTAGCCTTGAAAAAGAAGAGCGTGTTGTGAATTTATTCCTTAGCCTTGAAAAAGGAGTATGGTAAAGTTATCCTTTAGCCTTAGAAAAGGGAGACTATCCTTGAGTTTTAAAAAATGATTGTATTACTAACATTGCATTTGTTTTGATTGCAATCATGCAAAAATATCAATAGTTCTATTGGCGACTAGAAGTAAGAGCAAGTGAATAGCTCTGAACTAGAATAAATCATGAAGTTTCCTTCTTCCCTCTCTTTTATCTTTTATGCATTTATTTTTATTGTCAATTTTGTTGTTATTATTTAATTCAATAAATTATAATTGTTGTTTTGCTTCCATGTTTAATTAAATTGATAAAATACTTAGGTTGTTTATTTTAGAAGAAATTTTAAAATCTAATTCGCCCCTTCTTAGGTGCCATATAGGCCTAACAATTGATATCAAAGCCTAGGTCACGTTGTTTTAATTATATCGAATTACTGAGCAAAGACAGATGGCACTTTTATGTAGAGATCCTTATTTACCCCTTTTATTTAATAGAAAAAACTTCTTAGATTGGAAAAAGAAAATAAAAGTGTTCATAAGAGGTTATAGTGTTGATTTATGGATTGTAATTGTAGAAAGTCCCCTTGTTCCAATAATTTTAATAAATGAAAAATTGGCTCCTAATGATGAAGAATAATGGGATGAAAAGGATAAAGAATTAGTATCTTTAAATAGTCAAGCTTTAAATATTTTACATTGTGCATTAGATAAGATTATTCTTGAAAAGGTTTCAATATGTACATCCACTAATGCCATATGGTGTAGATTAGAAAATTTGTTCGAGGGTATAAATCATTAGGAGGTGTATGAATCTACTAAAGAAGAAACAAGGATGGAGACTCCTAAAGACGAGGTCAACAAAAGCTTAGTGGAGCAAGAAGAGGTATGCATTAGCCTAATATTTGTAATGATATAGCTAGTTATTCTAAAACTTATGATATTGGTGATGATGAATTTATTTGTTCAAGTTCTTATAAGAATGATGATTATGAAATAGATATGTCTTATATATAATTGAAATTTTTTTTGAATTTATCATGCTTAAACTATTTATGTTCTAGATAGACATCAATGTGCACGTTCTGTTAATCGAATAGATCCTACCAGCCAACCTAAGGTCGGTCGACCAATAATGCTAGTTTGATCGATTGATACCTATTAAGTTTATGTTTTAAATATTTCATTTTGTCACTCTTTTATTTGCTTTTTTGTCAGCCACCACATCCCTTTTATGTCAATTTGTGAATGTTTCTTCTTCAATCTAATGATGCTTTTAATGATTAGTTTCTTACTAAGATAATGGAAACTTATAAATACTCTTAGATTGTTTCTTAGGCATAATCTTCATACATAATTATTAATCCTTGATATTTGATACCTTTGAGTTTCTTGTTTCTAACTCTTGAGATGGTGTGCATTAGAAATCATGATTAGGAATTCTTGAATATAGGTTCTCTTGATCTCATTGAGTATATGTTAATTGGTTAAAGAGCCTTTTTGAATGACATCCTTACATTATTAGCTTTTGCATGTTTATGTAAAATGAAACTTATCTTTTAGCTTTTGCATGAGTATATGTCAATTATCGGTTCACATTATTTTGTTGCAATTAGTGTCAACAAGTTATTTTTTAATAATTGGTATCAACTATTAATGTAGGTTGATGATTTTGTTAACAAGTGATATCTTTTTTTTGAAAAAATGGGTTTCATTAAGCACAACATTAATAATTGGTATGAAGTTTTGTTTTCTAACAAATGGTATCATATTTTTTGACAATTGGTATAGACATGTATCATTTTTCACCAAGTTTATAATCAAGTATGCGATTTTGAGTAATTAATCCCTTTTAACAACAATTGGTATCATTTTTTATGGCGATGTGTTTGACCCTTTTTTAAATGAGTTGTGGTAAACTTTTTCCCCTCTTATTAGTATTTATGCCATGTTTTTAGGATGGTATGATTTATTAAGGGGGAGCTTTGTTGAAACGAAAAATGTTTTATTAAAGGGGGAGCTTTGTTGAAAGGAAAAATGTTTGATTAAGGGGGAGCTTTGCTGAAAGGAAAATTTTTTTCTTATTTTTAACATCATTGAGATAATTTAAGATGTTTTTTTGACATGTTTTTGAAAATTAATTTGAGATGTATGTTTAGTATAAAGGGAGAATAAATGTGTATCCCGTTTATATGTTTCGTGTTTATTGGTATCAAAGTACTGTGATTTTTGTATGTGAATTGTTTTATATTAGTATTCAATGTTTTTACCTATTTGTAATTGGGTATGTCTTTTTTATGATTACAAAAAGGGGGAGAATGTTATATGTGATATTAGAAAATGGTAATAAATTTTTATCATGTTCAATATTTGTATATATAAGTGGATTTGTTTGATTATATCATTTATTTGTCATATGTGTCTAATATGACATTGTTTTGTCATCATTAAAAAGGGGTAGATTTTTGAACCAAAGGTTGATTCTATTTTTTTTTTATGATGACAAAATGCTTTTTACTAATGTATTTGTGGAGTTTGTTATATTTGTTAAGATAGGTATGAAGAAACAAGTTTATAAGTATATGGTGAAGACTTGAAGTGCATGAATGTGAAGGCTTAAAGTTAAAGAATTTACTTAATAGTTTATAAAGAATGTGGAAATGGTTGAAGACTAAAGTTGCTCGAAGAAAAGTATTGGGAATGAACTTGAAGATTGAAAGTAAAATATCGAGTTTAAGAATAGAAATTAATAGGTTAGTATGATTGAGTACATATGTAAGTCTTCTCTTTGGTCTTACCATAGGTTGAAAGGGCTCACTTCATGCATATGCATTCATGTTTAGTATTTATATGTAAGATGCATAATCAAGAGGTGTTGTATGTGATTGATGTGTGAGAAAATCCTCTTAATGTATAAATGAACATGTAGGTATGAATGATTTGATTAAGATTTGATTGGTTTTAATTAAACATGTATGAATTGATAAATGGATAAATAAATTTGTATGATTAATGATTTGGCATATTAGATGAATTGACTATGTTAAGTTTGTATAATTGTATAAAATGTGTTAAGATATTTTTTTTCATTAGTTAGTTTGTGTTAAAATATGTTGAATTGCATTAAGAACTGAATTAGGGTTGAGTTTGGATTGATTGAGGATGAGATTAGGTCAAATTTTAGAAGCTACCAACCTAAAGGAATTCAGTCAATCGAATGAAGACAATAAAGAGATAGTTCGCCCGAACAATGACATAGGTTAACCAAATATCGATAGTCAACTGGAATAGCGAGATAGGCAGGCCAAATGAAGTGAATCTGCAACGAGCAAAAGGCAACTGCTATTTTTGCAACTGTAAAATTCATTTATTATTTTTAGATGTTGAGCAACGGCTATGAGGTCATAAGAAGTGTATAAATATGTGATTGAATGTTTTTTATGGATCTAAGAAGTAGTGAAAGACATATACAATTTGTTTGAGCATTCTTAAGCTTGTTTGGGGGTTTATAATATAGTTTTATGGTGCATTTTTTTCTCACACTTTGTGTGAGACCTTCATATACTTTGGTAAATTCAAGAGAGTGACAATTTTGTGAAAGTCTTTGTGTGTAGGGTTGGAAAATTAAGAGTGAATTATTGTAAGGGTTATTTTTTTAGCCTTGAAAAAGAAGAGTGCGTTGTGAGTTTATTCCTTAGCCTTGAAAAAAAAGTGTGATAAAGTTATCCTTTAGCCTTAAAAAAGGGAGAGTGAAAGGCTATCCTTGAGCCTTGAAAAAGGATTGTACTACTAACGTTGCATTTGTTTTGATTGCAATAGTATAAAAATCTCAATAGTGATGTTAGGGACTAGACGTAGGGGTAAGTGGATAACTTCGAACTAGAATAAATCGTTAAGTGTCCTTCTTCCCTCTCTTTTTACTTTTATGCACATATTTTTATTGTAAATTTTATTATTATTATTTTATTTAACAAATTATAATTATTGATTTGCTTCCAAGTTTAATTAAGTTGATGAAAGATTAGATTGCTTATTTTAAAAGAAATTTTAGCACCTAATTGACCCCCTCTTAGTTTACAAATAGACCTAATAATAACTGTTAACTTAAATAGGGAGTATAAGGAGAAGCTGTCGAGAATTCTAGAAGAACATAAGAAAGTGATAACAAGAAAGATATTTAATATAATGGGCATCAACTCCTCTTTTTTCACGTACAAGATTCTAATGAAAGATGATAGTAAACCATGTGTGTAATTATAATGGTAGTTCAAATTGAACATGAAGGAAGTCATAAAGGTGGAGCTAATTAAACTCTTAGATGTAGGATTTATTTATCCAATATTTTATAGTTTTTAGGAGAGTCTTAAATAGGACATACCAAAGAAGGAAGGCATGATAGTGGCTCTAAATAATAAAAATGAGTTCATACTGATAAGGATTTTCACTAAATGGAGAGCGTGCATTGATTATAGGGGATTGAATGAAGTAACAAGAAAGGAACACTTTCCACTACTCTTTATTAACTAGATGCTCGATCGAATTTCAAGGCACATACACTATTATTTTTTAAACAGCAAGTCAGGCTACTTTCTAATCCCTATTATACTTAAAGATCAATAAAAGATGATGTTCACATATCCATATGGCTCTTCTGTCAAAATATGCATTTCGAATTCTTCAATGCACTTGCTACCTATTAAAGATATATGATGGCCATATTAAAGACGTGGTGAAAGACATTATGAAGATATTTATAGATTATTTTTCTATTTTTTGTGATTCATTTCATGCATGTCTCTATAATTTAGGGAAAAAAATGTTAAAAAGGTATGAAGTAACTAATCTAGTTCTAAGTTGGAAAAAGTGCCATTTCAAAGTATAAGAATGCATAGTCTTAGGCCATAAATTTTCTTACAAAGGAATAGAGGTGGATAGGGCTAAAATTAAAGCAATTAAAAAATTACCAACACCCTCATCTATTAAAGCAATTAGAATCTTTCTTGGTCATGCTGGTTTTTATCGTAAATTCATTAAGGATTTTTCAAAGATTGCTAAACCTTTAACAAATTTGTTTTAAAAAGATGTGCCTTTTCATTTCTCATATGAGTGCTTAAATGCTTTTAATAGTTTGAAATATAAATTGACTAATCCCCTAATCATGGTAGCCCCAAATTGGAATTTATCTTTTAAACTAAAGTGTTATGTGAGTGACTATGTAATAGGTGTTGTTCTTGACCAAAGAAAAGATAAGTACTTTCTGTCGATTTACTATATTAGTAAGGCCTTGAATGATACAAAAAAGAACTACATAAACACAAAAGTGATAATATATGCTAATAGAACCTTAATTATGCATCCTTTAGGCATGATTCATAATGATTATCTTAAACTTGAGAGGCAATTCTATGTGATTTCAATGCACATTTGATTAACTCTTGAATAAGATGTTTCTATCATAGGCTTAAGAGAAAATTGGTGAACATTTTGAGGCACTTTAGGAGTTAGAAGAGGTGTTGGATCAACTTAAGGACTTAGATCATCATGTTATGAAGTTCTAGGATAATTTTCAAGGCCATATGACAAGTCATTAAGAATGCATTGGGAGAAGAACAAAAGAAGCCCAAACAAGCACCAGTTTTGGTATGAGTAAATTTAGTGATACATTAAGTGTACTTATAAGGCTTAGACTATTATGAAATTTTATAGGGTGCAAGAACATCATGTGAGGAACCTACATATCAAATTTCATGACCATTGAGAGTGATTAGTAGAAATTATATCTAAAAGACTAAGAAGGGTAGAAAGTCATCAATACAGGTCATGATGGCCTTACCTCTTGGGACCATGATGCCACGATCATGCCTAGTGTCTCATGACCCACTTAAAAGGCTCTTCACATGTGAAATTTTAAGTTATGTGGGTATAAAAAGTCCAAAACCCTAGGAGTTGTCATTCTACTTAGAAGGAGCTTTCCCTAAGATGTCAAAAATAGGTTTTGAAGGCTCTTTAGGGGAGTAATAGAGATCATCATCCAAGTTCATCAAGAACATCTCAACCTGTAAAAAGTTCTAGCATAAGGGAGAGAAGACAAGAGTGGCACTTCTACTAGTTTTTGTTTCTTCTTCTCTTTCACTATATTTTGTATAGATATTATGTTAGTTGAGGGATTGTTTAACATTATGAGTGGATGAACAATATTGTAGGGA
>JAOXYD010019187.1:0-14706 GCA_028565735.1 Pinacopodium congolense
ATATTAAAATACTTCACTATACTACTTGTTGATTATTATACTTGCCAAAAATTTTGTTTCGAAATTTTTTTAAAGAAGTGTGCTTCAATGAATTAATTTAATAATTAATTTGAACAATTTGGCCTAAGTAAAAAACCAACTACAAGAACTTGGGAGTGCCACTACTATCTTATCTCCAACACTCAGCTGGTATGTGGGATAGAATCTCTAGTTTACAAGTTTCACTAAACCTAGTCTCATATGAACCTCAACAATGGAAAATGAGGGACTAGGCATAGTCAAATCCCCTCACACCCTATCAACCTTATTTTAATACACATCTCCTATGTTTGGGACCCCTAATAATGTAAATAAAAATGAACAAGCAATGATAACAAGGGTACCTCTCACCATGGATCAAATGTTGAGTACCTCATAATCATCCTTCTCCTTCATGTTAGCAAAAAAATTCTCAAACCAAAGTAGGATAGTATGGACCAACTACTGCTAAGATCGAATCCCACTCGAGTGCTCAAAAGATGCTTGATTACATTGAACTCTAAATCTAAAGTTTGTACCACTAGCTCTCAACAATCATCTCATTAAACCAAAATGCCTTTTACCATTCAAAGTTCTCACGAGTTGTGAAATAAGAACTATCGTATGATAGTCTTTTCATTGAGGCAGAAGTTCCTATGAACTGCCTAGGTAACATTTGACTGAAAATCATTTACCAAAATGACCAAAAGGAGGCTAAAAATATTATGAAAGGTTGAAAAATTTTTCAGTCACCTCATAACAATATTCCACCCTCAACAGAATATTCTATTAATGGTCACGAAAGAATTAGGGTATAAAATTGGTATCATTAGAAAGCTTAGGAAAATTTGAATATAATGATACTAAAATATAACAAGAAAAACCCTAAAATGATAGGAAGATGCAAAGAAAGGGAGTTGTGTGAACACAAGAGAATAAAGAGCTTAAAGTAATTTTTAGATGAAAATGGATAATTTTAGCATGAAATGATGACAAATTTCAGTAGAGAACTAAAAATGCAAAACATAGACAATAAAAAGATCCACAGTTTGGTGGAGAAATGGGCATAAAATGGTGATCGGAGGGGTTTCTAGGTTAGACGCCAGGGAATAGGTTTAGAGGAAGAAGAAGAAGAAGAAATAAGGATCTACGTTGCTTTTTTTTTTCTGTATCACAAACTTAAACATCAATTTTTAGGGAGTTAAATGATGTCACTGAAGATCATCATTTTAGTCCCTATAAACACTTAAAACAATGGTTTTGCATACTTAAACCTCATCATTTAATACACTCATTTATGTCTTGTAAAGAAATTTTAGGCTTGACAAATCAAAATAAAACCTTACAAAATTAATCCCAATTTAAGCCCTAACAATTCTAAATGGGTTGGGCGTCAAATTTGCTCAAAGATGAAGGCTAAAAACACTTAAAACTAAGGAAATTAAACTAAAAGAGATTGAAAAACACGAAAAGAAAGACTAATCCTCAATAAAACAACTTAAACGCAAGAAGGAAAACTAAACTAAAACACACCAAAGTTTAATAAAACAACCTAAGGGAAGCTTAAGCACATCAATCCTAAAGAAAGCACACAGAAGATAAAAAAATTAAGATCGATAATAAGAAGACTAAACACCAAACAAAAACAAGAGGATCACATATACTAAAAATGAACTCAAGCTTAAGAAAACTTGAAAATCACACTAAATAAATCAAATATTAACATACTAAACTTAAAGAAATAAATCCCAAAAGAGACTTTTAATAGAAAAACATAATAAAATTAAAGGAAACACACCAAAAGATTAGAGAATTGGGAATTAAGAACACACTTCAAAAGCATACAAAATTAAATTAATCCTAAAGCACACTAAATTAAAACAAAAGAGCCTCATTTTATGGTTGACTTAACTCCCAATAAGCACTTCTTTGAGGTCTTTTAGCTAGACCTTAATGTTAGGGAATTTTTAGTCTTATCCTTGATCATCATCAAAACCTTAACTTCATTCTTTTAATTTGGGCAAGCTAAATTTCCAAGGGCACCTATACCTCCAATTAGACATCTACACGCATCATAAAATTTATCCTTCCTTAAACGCCAATAAAAATTATTTTCCTTTATAAAACATGGTGGAAAATAGGCAATAATTACGAACTTAGGCCTAAGAATAAGAGTTGTAATGCCTAGAAAATCAAAGCTCTCAAATTGCCTCACTTTTGATAATGCATCATAAGGTTCTACTTCATACTGCTTTTATTCAAGTGAGAGCATTTCCTCACCATCAATGATATCCTAAAAAATGATTGCATCAACTAATTAATCTTGTTGAAATTCGATGGCTCCTAAATGATGTTCTTCTAAATCACCCAAAGGTTCTTCGACATCACAAAGCACTTGAACCATAGATTTAACAAGAGATTTAGCATTATCCAAGGCTTCTTCATAATGCTCAAAATTTTAAATTTCATGAGCTTGGTTAACATTCAAGCACTCATTAACTTCCAAAACATTCATTTCTAGGGCAATTAAAAGCTCTTCCTAGCTACTATCTATATCAGAAGGTTCTACCTCACTTGATTCTAATGTAATAGGTTTAAGAGGGTCAATGGGATAATTTGCTCTAATGGGATTCTAAGTGCTCCCTCCAATTAAGACAAGAGGATTTCCACTCCTCCATGGTGAGTTGATTACTAGTTATGCTCTCATTAATTAACTCACAAATTATGGATTGCATGTCATTTTGAGGTTACTATTCATAGGAAAAAGATGAAGGTTGGTTATAATAAGGTGAATTATACCAATTCTAATTAGAATAATTCATCAAATCCAGTTATAAGTTTCATCAAATGCTTATAATAGCCATCGTGCCAAACATTCCCTTCAACTTTAGGCTCATGCCATTGACAATCTTACCAATAGTCTTATTGCATCTACATCTTTTTTATGACTAAAGACAAGCATCAAAAGATGTCCTAAGGCAGAAATAAAAAAAGCAAAGAAATAAAAGTCTAATATAAAAATCAAACAAACAATAAAAAAACGCTGAAAACTAACACAAAAAAGAAAATATAAACGTCTAGAGTAATTGACACCGATATATTCCTAACATCGTACGATATAGTCCTCATCAACAATGCTAAAAATTTGTTGTTATTCAGTCTAATACTAAATAAGCTTAAATAAATCAATCTTTTAACATGTAGATCAAAGTTAATTCAAGACCAACTCTTACTACAAGTATATCGATAAAAAAGTAATAAAGTACAATATATTTAAGAGTCCAGATATTGAACCTATAATGAAAATACTCTAAGTATTGATTCACTCTAATTAAAATTAAATAGAGAACTCAAAACCGCTCTTATTTCTCGATTGAATCCCTTATGATTGATAAAATTTTGATTATTCATTGATTTAGACCACGGTGTTTATTGATTTATCCAACATTTAAAGTATATTTCTTAGATCTTTAACCATCTAATGTCTTTGTTTTAAGTGGTCAATTTAAAACAGGCATTGAGCATTCAAATAAACAAAGATTATCATCTAAAATGCATTAGAAACTCAATCAAATCATTTACTAGCCTTATCTTAGATGAAAATCATATTAAAACCATGTATAAATCAAAGAACAATAAGAATAGACCTTAAGCATCATATTCTTGCATATATTCAACAAAAGAGTAAGATATAAATGATTTAAGAGTTTAAAAAGCACCAAGTTAAACTCCAAAATGAAATATATCTCTGAAGCATTGAATTAAACTCTTAGAATTCTTAAAAATAAGTTGAAATATCTATATATACAGGTTGGATAAAAACAGAAGAAAAACCTAACCTAGAGAAAGAAAAAGAAAAAGAGCTAAGAAGGTGAATTTTGTTGCCAATTCTTTTTTCTACGTATACAAAAATGGCTTTTAGAGCTTCCTCGATATGTCCTCTGGAAGTGGTTGCAAGTTCGAGTAGAAGGGGATAGAAATCTAAATGAAAATTGCAACTGAGTACTTAAACGACTCTTGAGTCAGTTGTTAAATGAGATCATTTAGATACCTATGTTTAACTCTAAAACCTGATTTAAATGTATGTTCTAAGGGCTTAAAAGATGGGTTTCCAAACCCATGTTTAAGTCCTAAAATGGTTCTTTTTTTTCTTTTTACTCAAATTTCTTATCTTTTAGGGATTGATCTACATTTTATACAATTCTAAACATAAATTAAATATTTAAACATTAAAATAGAGATTAATTTACATTGAATAACCATTATATATTATAAAATAAGCCCCTATCAAAGTAATAGTACCCTTCTAATGAAGAGGAAAAGATTCAAATAAGTAGCAATGAAAACCTTTAGGAAAAGATTTAAAGTGACTACTTACAAAACTTCAAAGGAGAAAGCAAAACAGAAGGTTAGGTAAGAAGGAAAGATGGAAGAACATTCTAGAGATATCTCTACACACTTGATAGTGAAACATCTCAAAACAATGAATCAACTTGGTATTCCCATAATCTTCTCCAATCGACCTTCTAATATTATCTAGTGGTAGAGGATGAACAACTGAATGTTGCCAACTTCATTCTTAAATGTTCAAAGTTTTTCTTCTTACTACTAACCAATTTCCTTTTATTTAAGCTCCTTTTGTTAATATATCTCAAGTGTATATTGAACAGCCTATGTTTCTATCCTTAGGTAGTTTGTTTTTGGTTTTTTAGTAGCAATTCACTTAGGACTTCATTGACTTTTTCCTATGTCCAAAGCCTTAATCCTTTTGTAAATTACTTTCTACAAACATATATTTTGTTATTAATATACTTCTCTTTTCTATCAAAGAAAAAAGACAATAGGAACTTCTATATTTTTTTCATTTGGTTTTAAAATTTTAAAATTTTTAATTGTGAGTTAACCAAATAGATAGTATCATTGTCGGAAGAAAATGCCTATAGTAAAAAATTGCCATGGTCATCACCATTGACATTATTTCCAGCAAGATAGACAATCTCAGAAGAAAGAGAGGGAGAAAGGGGAAAAAGACAACAAGAAAGGGGGTTGGAGAAAGAAGATGATGAGAGAGGGGAAAACCTTACAAAAAGTGAGTGGGAGTGACAGGAAAAGGAGAGTGGAGAAAGGAGAGAAGAAATGAGAGAAAAGGAGGGGGAGGAGTGCAAAAAAGGACAAAAGATAAAAAAAATGTTAGTGATTGCCAATGCTATTAATGTTAGAAATCTTAGTAATAACTAGTAACTAAGGGTAAAATATTAAATTTCGTAATAATAATTAATGAGGTTAGAATGAAAATTTTGGTACTAAGTTAATATAATAGAATAAAAGGTGGATTTAGAATTTTAGTATTTTTAGATTTATTTAAATTTGAACAAAATTGGAATGTTTAAGTTCTAGTGATAAATTGGAGGGTTAGCTTCAATTAGAATAGGAATTTCATTTTTTGAATATTATTTAATGGATTAATTAGAATCTATTGAAATTATGTGCTTGTAATGTATTATATGATTATAATGAATTTTATGCCTAAGTGTTATATAGAATTAACTTTTTATCTAAATGTTTTTATATAATATGGAATTAATATGAATTTGATGTGAAAATGGAACTAAAGAGTAATTTTTTAATATGGACTATATGTTTTATGAAATTATAAATTCTAAAAGAATTAAGATAAATTGTTTGGATTGATTAGTGGATATAAATTGTATAAATTGTATGATGAAATCTTTTCACAATTGATTTTTCATGAGTATGAAATATGTTGAATACATTATGAGATAATTATAAACATAGAAATATACAAAACAATGTTTGGATAAGAAATACTTTGATAAGTAAAAAGATTATATAGGATTGTGTATTAATAAGAAATTGAAAAAGTTAGTAGAATAATGACTTACCTAAGACATGATATATTAAATAGTCAATTTGTGTGATGAGATGAGACGTCATATTAGATTAGAAAGATTTTTTCTAGGCATATGTTCTAGTGACATCCTGTATGCTTTAGTGAGGCATTAGAGTGATGTTGGAGCATCGTTGGTAGCAGGGTATACCTTTTTTTGGTTGCTTAAGCATTGGTATGGTGTCGAGATAGTGAACGTGAGTGAGAAGTACCCTATGCCTATTATATTGACGTTATACATATATATCCACACGAAGATTGATATGCAATGATGATGTGATAGGCTAATAAACCACTGAATATAGTCCAAGTAAGTTAAGCAAACCATTTAGATAATTATGATAAAAACTAATTTAACAATTAGTAAAGAATAAGATTTTGACATAAACTTTTATCATATTTGATGAGCATGATGCATTTCATGTTATGATGATGGTTTAGTTCTATAATGTACGAAATAGGTTTAATGTATGAATTATTATGATATACTTTATTTTTTAATTGAAATGTATCACAGAAAAACACATTCTAGTTACCCTTACTAAGATGGTAGCTCCCTCCTTACTCACTATATTTTCTAAGGGATAGATAGTAGAGAAAATCATATGCTCAGTTCTCAAGTCATCACCTTGACATCATTAGGTGGACTATTAAAGCCACAAAGTGTTGATTTTTATTGCATTTGTATATTTATTGAGTGACAAATATCTCTATTAAGTTTTATGATGGATTAGCAAAATAGTAATGCTAACACATTTTGATTTTTTTTGTCGAATTATTTGACATCAAGTATTGGATATATTTAGATTTATAAATAATGGAATCATAAATTGCTTAATATATGAAAGAGAAAAAAATTGACTTATTTTATATGTGAATGAGCAATTTGAATGTTCTGATTATGCAATAGGTATATGCTTACATGCATTCCTACATCTTAACACAGGTATTATGATATCAATTAGTTATACATCATCTAGGAATGCTTTCATAATGATCATCTTAGGTTTAAGATGCACTTAAATGTGATTTGGGTGCATATTTTATTAATTCTTGAATAAGATGTTGCTTACTTTGCTTTCTATGATTATTCCTATTATGTTGGACTTTATTAAGCATTTTAATGCACCATTAGAGTTAGAAGAGATTTTGAATCGATTTTAAGAGTTAGAGTATCAAGTTATACAGTTCTATATCAAATATCAAGGCTATAGGACATGCCATGAGGAGGCATTAAGAGAAGAGAACGTGAAGCTGAAATAAGGGATAGCTCAACTGTGGTTGACTTTGAGGTGAAATTAGATGCACTTCTAGAAACGTAATTAATGTGGAATCAAATTGGAGACTAATAAAATCATGTTATTGAGTTTCACACAAAATTTTAAGATTAAATGATAAATGGATAAGAAGTTATAGCAAAAAGACCGAGAAGAGTTGAAAGCTAAAAAAGCTGGAGAAAGCTAGAATAAGGTGAAGAGCAACTCTCTGTCAACCTCGTGCACCAGCATAAGTATGGCAGTCAAGATTTTTCATAATATGCTTCTTACACGTTTTTGGGTCTAAGAGGCTATTTTTTTATACAAAAACACATAGGAATCCCTAAGAGCCATCACTGGGAGATTAGACAACATCCCAAAGAGGAAAAGAACAAGTCTTAAGAAGGAACAAAATAATAAGAAGAACTCAAGATAAAAGGTGAAAACATCAAAATCATTCAAGCTATTTAGATTTCCAGACTAGGGCTTCGAGCTGCTTATTGTTTTCTTCTCTTCTTTATTATTTTTCCTTCAATTTTTACTCTAAATATTTATGTTTTGAATAAGATTATGGATTGCTAAATTAATTTCAGGGTTTATTCTTGAACTATTTGTACAACTTTTATCTTATTGATTTAATGTATTAATGACTTATGATATTTTTTAAGCTTACAATTAATTTGAATCTAGAGATTAGATTGATTAATTTATGTTATGATACGTAACGAGATTTGGTGACTTAGCAGATCTGTAAATATTAGGTTAATAAGTAATTAAAGAGAGATTTTGATTGCTTGTTAATTATCATAAGATTACTTTAAACCCAACTGAGTATTTAAGAATAGTTTTGTAAATCAAGAGGTTGTAACTCAACTTATATTTATTCCAATTAGGATTACTTGATTAGATCTTGAAAGAGGTTAATCAAACTATTGATTATCTGGGATCAAACATATCTAAATCAATCAGGTAAAAGGAGGAAAAAGCTAAGGATAGAATAACCCCTAAGTTTCCATCATTGAGTAACTTCAACCTTTTTTCTTTCTTTTGCGTGTTCATTCATTAAGATTGTTAACTTAGTTTAATTTTAAGTTTATACATTTTTTCTTACATTAAACAAAGTGAAATTCAAATTGTTAGGTGTTTACATTCAATCTTCATGGGAATGACATCTATTATACTATAAGTTACGACCTATATACTTGCAATATAACATAAAACAAAAAACATATTACATGTAACTTGAGGTGCTCTTCTAAAGCTAGTGTTAGGACCATGCATGTATGCATGAAATATTTTCATAGGTTGTGTCTTAAATTTAAATTTGTTTTTCTTCATGTGATCTATGTAGATGTTCATCATCTAGATTCTTGCACTTGAAAAAAAAATTCTACTAGATAGTGCATTCTCAAGTGTGTATTCTAGACCATGTCTATCATTTGATACATTTTGTGTACCTAATCTAGATTATAATTTTTTTTCCTTTTGTGAATTTAGATAGAGATTCCTTAAGGCTTTCTATTTCTCTTTTTAAGGATGCATTTTATTTTAACAATTCTTGTATATTAATTCTCTGATTCTTAGTCATCTTTTAGGTTTTCATTTTGTAACTTGCATGCATCTAATAATTTTAATGCTTCCTTATGCTTAATAAATAACTTCTTATTTTTCTTAGTTAAAACTTCTAAGTTTTCAACTAATTCATTAGAGGTGAAGTCAATATCATAATCACCCTCATTACAAGAAGTGGAATAGGATGGTAACCTTCATTGGTTGTGAAACATATGTAAGCTATTTCTTCCTTTTTGAACTCATTGTATTATCCTTAATTCCTTTCTCTTCTTCTTTTCTTCATTTTCTTTCTCATCACTTCTCCCATATTTATCTTTATTTTTAAAAAATACATTTGGATCTTATGTGACTACGTTCCTTGCACTCAAAAAGAGTAATTTCAAAAGATTTATACTTGAAAATATACTTAGCTTCCTTATGATATCTCCTTTGAAAAGTTTTTCCTTAATAATCTTTTGAAACTTTTCTTTTGAGTGTAGCAATTTCCTTGTCATTATTATAAGTTATGGAAGGTTTATCATTACTTAATTGTCCCTTTAATGCTTTGATCGCCATGTTACTCTTTCTATGTATAACTTCCTTCTTTTGGGTCGCTTTTAGCATCATTTCATAAGTTAAGAGGGATCTAATCAACTCCTCTAAGGGTACCGCATTCAATTCTTTTACTTCTTGTATGACTGTTACTTTTGCTTTCTATTTCTTTGGTAGAGACCTTAATATCTTTCTTACTAATTCAACGTTAGTATAGTTCTTACCAAATCCTGTAACTGCATTTATAATGTTAATAAATCTATCATACATAGAAGAAATACTTTCATTATTCATCATGCAGAAGAGTTCCAATCATTACATTATCATACTAACCTTTCTTTTCTTTACTTGATTAGTACCTTCATGTTTTACTTTAATGCATGTTAAATTTCGTATGTCATTTTACACATGGATATTCTATTAAACTAATTTCTTCCCAGGACTCAAAATAAGATGTTTATAGTCTTATTATTAAAGGGTCCTAGTGTCTTATCATTGTTATCCCATTTTTCTTGTGTTTTTAGTATCTTTTTATCTCCTATAATCTTAGGGGGGATGTTTGATTTATTAGAAACTATGTCCTATAAATCTATATTCTTAGTCATCAGGGAAAATTTAATCCTAGTATTCAAATATAAGTAGTCATTACCATGTTCTATTAATATTTTGGCCTTTAAAAGTAATGGATAGGCCTAATGTCTTCAAATAAGCTATATTACTATATTAAACTCACTATTTTGTTAAGAATATACCTGAGTCCTAACTTTAGTTCCAAGTGTTGGTCCCCATATGACTCCTAAGGTGGGGAGTGAAATATGTGACACTAAAATTTTTCTTTGTTTTAGTACCTAGTTAAAAATTTCCATCTTAAAGTAATGTGGAATTTTGATAATAGGTAAAATGTATAGATTTATTGGGGTTTTATTATGTGAAATTTACCCATTTCTATAAATTTAGATCTTAATGGCCCCTTTTATCTATGATTTAGACTATTAATTAATGACCCATTTTGAGAAGTATAGGTACATGTCTTTTAAAACACCAAGTGAAAAAAAAGGAGCAAAAGTTCGAAGCATAATGATCTAACATAATGGCACCATTATGGGAATTATGAAGACTATTGATGCAATGCTGCGTAGAAGATAGAAGCATAGACACCATCATTTTGGTTCTAAAAAAAGATAAACAATGTAAAAAAACAATGCCATTATGGTGGTTTTAAGTGCCATTTTGGTCTCTAAATTATCAAGACAAAGTTAAGAATATGAGCTTAAGTACAAAATTAATTAAGGCAAAACCTTACACATTATAGCTTCTTAACCTTAATAGGTCTCAAGATATATATAAGGAGGTAGGTTTACCTTTTCCATTCATTCATATTTAGTTTTCAGGCTTGTGATGGCTGAGATTTAAAGAACAAGAGAATTTATTGGGAGTGTACTTTAAGGCATAAAAGAGACTAGATTGTTAAACAAAGAGTGAGAAGTCTTGGAATTTAAGAAGCAATAATTTTCATTAGCTTTCTTTTTCTCTACTTTTGAACTCTCTTTAGTTTTATTCATTGTCCTTTTTTATTTTATTACTTTGATATTTGGATAGGAATATTTAAGAAATTTATTTTGTATATGATTTTCAACTTACATCCAAATTAAGACTATTTTTTTAAGTAAATTATCTATATTTTTAATTGCATGATTAGATTGTACGCTACTAAAATAGTTAGATTAAATTCCGTAGTTAGTCTTACAAAATTTTGGAAGTATCCTTACTAGATAATAGAACCCAATTGAATTAATCTTAATCTTTAGTACCTTAGATCAGTATAAGTTGATTGTTAGTTGTTAGATTAGTTTGATTAATTTTAATATTTAATTTCATAATTAGTTATTTTTTTAATTAATAATTCGAGTTTAGACTAATACCTATAAAAAATTCTTGTGGAATAATACTTAACTCAATAATATATTATACTAACAATAATTGCACTTAGAATTTTGAGGTGCATAATTAAGTTATTTTAGGGTTAAGAATTACACCATCAAATTTTTTGCATCATTTTTAGGGATTTATTAATGATACTAGGATAACTTAGAGTTATTACTTCAACCACATTTCTATTTTTACTTATTATTTTATGTTTTTCAATTTATTCAATAAACATGACTATTTTTCACCATTTTCTAGGTAATATCTATATTATATAACAAGACACTCAACCTTTGACCTTATGGAAGCTAAACACAAGATTGAGAGAGTAGCTCATTAAGTATGAAGAGAAAGGCTTAAAAAAGAGGAATAGTTAGGACGTTAGCCATAGGAATTGATAAACATGTTCAACTATAATATACCTCATTGTACATTGGATTAAACCAAGTCATTGATAAATTAGATGCAGTGAAGCATTTTTAGAACTTCAATAAACATGAATAATTTGAAGATCAAGTCTAATTCTTTGTGTAGTTTGATGAGGATCACAACGCCAATATAGCCAACTTTCCTGAGATATGTGATACCTTCAAGATCAATGAAGCTTTAGATGATGTCATTAGATTAAGATTGCACCCTTTTTTCTTAAGGAATTAAACAAAATAGTGGTCCAATTCCCTTAGACTTGAATTAATCGCTAGTTGGGATAGCCTAACTAAAAAACTTCTATTGAAGTACTTTTTAATAGCCAATACCGCTAAATTAAGGAATGAAATTTCTATGTTTGTATAATTTGATAGAGAAACCTAATAAAGAACATAGGAAAGGTACAAAGATATTTTAAGAGGATGTCCACATCATGGCCTACCAACTTGTTTGCAACTGCATACATTTTATAATAGGCTCAGTCATGCTATAAAACAAATTGTAGATGTAGTAACTAGTGGGACAATGAATAAAGGGACATTCAAAGCTACCTAAGAATTGATTAAAGAGATGGTTATGAATAGTGGAAGTCTAGTAGAAGTAGTTTAATACAAGTAGTGGGAATACATTAAGTGGATGCCTTATCAGTACTAGTAACTCAATTAGAGCTTGAAAATAAGAGGACAGATAATTTGAGTGTAACTAACAATAGTAGAAGTAGATTGATAAAAGTAGCAGGAATATATTAAGTGGATTCCTTATTAGTACTAGTAACTCAGCTAGAGCTGGTAAATAAGAAGATAAATAATTTGAGCATAACTAACAAGCTAGTGTTAGGATTGTGTTGTGATTGACATAGGGGAAATCACTGTAGTTAATAATGTCAAGTGGGCAACACCTTTTCCAAAGTAGAATAAGTACAATACATGGAACATTCTCTAAGAGGGAACAACCCCTATAGAAAACATACAATATGAGATAGAGGCAACATCCTAAATTTTCATGAAATAATAAAATGTAAGACAATCTCCTTTAAGATACCACTAATAGCATGAGAAGAAACTGAGTCTAGAAGACTTAATGATTTAATTGGTATCTACATCAAAAACTCTCTTCTAAAGTTTAGAGACCTTTCAAAAAAATCAAGAAGCCTCAATCCATATCTTTGAAAAAAAAAATCAGATGGCTTTCAAAGTTTATCACCGAGAGACTGTAAAAAATATTTTCAAGCAACGTCAAGGTGAATCAAAGAAATCACATTCAGGCAGTGACATGAGAAGTTGAAAGGAGCTAAATGATGAACCTAAATAGAATAATCCACTAGCTATTAATCAGGAGTCAATAAAAGAAGAAATTAAGAAGGATGGCCATGGTAAGAAGAAACTTTTAATAAATGAGTTCAACCCTACACTACCTATAGCTTTAAAACAAGAACACATGGTTGCAAGTAAATTTTTAAAAAATTTTAAATAATTGAATATAAATTTATCATTTATTGAGGCTTTTTACAAAATCACAAAGTACACAAAATTCTTAAAAGAAATCTTAATAAACTAGAGGAAATCAGAAGAGTTGTTAAACATCATTTTGAGTGAGAGCTATTCCACCATTCTACAAAATAAACTACCAAAGAAGATTAAAGATCTAAAGAGTTTCACTATCTCTTGTGTTAGTCCTAAAGCACTTAAAAGGGAGGTGAATTAATTGTTCTAAAATTTTAAACCTAATTGGAAATTTTAAACAAGCAAAAATAAATCCAAAACAAGAGGAAGTTCTTAAGCCAAAAGCAACCAAATGTAACGTTAAAGCAAAATAACATAATATATGTATAAAATAATCACTTTACTATCAATATTATGGATATAGATAATCTATCCAAATGATACAAATGCCCACAAATTTCAGTTGCACAAATAACAATATAATAAGAATGCATTAAAGATACAAGTACTAAGGGCTTGTTCAAAAATGTTGTGGTTTTCCTTCACACGAAAACCAAGGCAAAAATAGGGTTTGGTTGCGTTGTGGTGTTTGCGTTTTGGAGGTAGACACAAAAATGGGGAAAAAAGTGCTTCAGACGTTGCGAAGTTATGTTTTCATAAAACATAACCTACCAAAATCATTTCAGTCGACTCTCTCGTCTTCTACCCCTTTTGCCAGTGCATCGCTGGCCTTCTCATCCATTATTTTCCTTCCCTTGCCATCACACAAGACTATCACAATTAACATCCATTATTTTCCTCCAGATTGATTGGAGGGATCAGCTTACAGACAACTGAACCTATCATTCTTGCACCTCCATAGTGCTGCCAACAACAACAACAAATAGGGCATCCATCGAAACTGAACACAGGTAATCTGAAGCTTATGAGTTATTGGGTTTTAGGGTTTAGAAATTTTTGAGATCTTGTTACACATAGTTCATAAATCAATTTTTTTGTGACTGAACAAATGATTAGTTGGGGGATTTTGTTAATGGGTTTTGCAATTAGGTTCATTGTGTTTATTATTTGTTATGGATTTTTAGCAAGAAACATAGTTATGCAAAAAGAGGGTGTTTCAGATCATTTTTCTTGACTGAAATGAACATGAGTTGGGGGATTTTGTTAAGCGGTTTTGCATATAGGTTCATTGCCTTTGTTATTAGTGTTGAATTTAAGCAACAACTGTCTGATTTAACAAGAATAGGAAGTTGAGTAGTGAATTTTACAAATGATCCCATAATGGATGACTATAAATCAATTTGTTTTGACTGAAATGATTATTAGTTGGGAGAATTTGTTGAAGGGTTTTGCAATTAGGTTCATTTAGTTTGTTAATTTTGGAATTAAGCAAGAAGTTTTGAATTCACAGGGGAGTTCTTATTGATATTTGATTTGATTTAGCTTCATTAAGGGCAGTATGATTCAATATGTTGGGGAGTTAAACTAGCTGTTGGTTTGTTTTGATTTTTATGATTGGATATTATTCAGGTTTGGAAATGTTATTTTAATTTTCTTGTCTTTTATTAATGTTATAAAAGTGGAAGTGCTGTTTTTACAATTAATTTTTGATTTATGAGTTGACGAA
>JAOXYD010019198.1:0-41855 GCA_028565735.1 Pinacopodium congolense
ATAAAAAAATAAATTAAGCAAAGTTTACCCTAAATAAACCAAAATGAAACTTATTCTAAACTTCTTCTTCAAGCTTTGAGTCTCCATGTGATTCTTCGATTTTTCTTCAAGACTCTTGACTTTGTCAGCTTGAACTTTATCCAACCTATCTTTTAAGCATACTTAAAAACATCCATCCTTGGTTCAACAACCCTAGCTCCCTATGGATTCTATCCTAACTCGCCTTACTATATAGTTAGTATTAGTTAGGAATTATTATTTGATAGTTTAACAATGAACTGTCACTAACTAAACATAACACTATTCCCCATTCTGTGCCAATTCGATTTCAAATCAATTTTGAGTTTCATAATGAGGAGGGAATAACTTGAAAACATAACCATGTACATGGGCTTAAGGACACTCCTTGTTTCTATCATTATTCATCAAATATTACTTCCTTTCTTCCAATGGCCATTTTATGTTTCTTGACCATGATGATTTTTAGTTTCTCTCCACTTTGATGATGGGTAAGGGAATTTATCTTAGTAAATTTATTTTGAACAACATGATCTGTTTTTTTTTTTTTCAGATCTAAGACCAAAATATTTCATATACTCTTAATCATTGGCTTAATCTTCCAACACTTCTATGTTATATCCACAAAAGATGAATTTGGTTTCTATTCTTGCTTTGATCTCTAAATTTTGAGTTGCATGGGGTATTAGTTAGTAGAAGGTAAAATGATTCTATCTCATCAATGTTAGTATTGGGCTATGTCTCCAGCTATATATCTTTGCTTTAGAGATAGTAAAGATGCACCTCTTTTGAGCCATATTGCTACCTTGCATATAGATGATGAGACTACATTTTCTCAAACACCTTTAAAATCATAGTTTAACATCTTGTTTTGCTACTTTTAAGTCTGATAGCACTCTACTTTGTGATGACATTGAAGCACTTTGTGATCTCATGACACATCGCCTCGATGAGCTTGACACATGATTTGATGAGTTGCTACATTTTCCTCTATCATCTATTTGAACTTTTTTAGATGATACCTTTTAAGGAGAGAGATTAGTGCTATTAAATGCTCGATCCGAGGTGATCATTTAGAGTATTATATATATTTCAATATTAGATGTTGTTAGTGACATTTTAATGAATTTGTTTGTTGTCTTGGGATATTGGATGTAATTTTATGATAGTGACATATTTTTATTGGATTTTTTAGTTTATGATGTTATCTTGTATGATGCTCAAATTTATGTCATTATCTTTATTTTTAGGTTTATTATAGAAAGCTATTTGTAACTCTTATTAAAATTGATTATTTAGATGCCCATTTTATGATGCTAAAAAAGGGAAGAAATTTAGTGATGTTAGATGAATCAAGTTGTGATGTTTGATGTCTTTATATAGACAGGGTGATCATTTGAAAAATGCATTCGAATGTTAATCCTTTTCATGCTTTATCTTTTTTAAAGATTGCTATACCTTAGTCATTATAACGATGCATAGATTAAGGAAGAGTGACCTTTACTTGATGTAGGAATTAAGGGGAGTGATAATTTATATGATGCATAGATTCAAGAGGGAGTCATTTGATATTATCTTGGTGTCTAAAGAGATTGAATGTAACTAAGTTTATTCTTTGCTTTCTGTTATCACATTTTTTGTCATCATTAAAAGGAGGATATTGTCGAACTAAAGAAAGTTTCATCCTATGTTTTGACGATAACAAGACATTATTACTACTAATAGCTTCTTTGTTTTTTATGTATTGAAAAGATAGAAATTTTTCTTTTTAAAAGAGTAAAAAAGAAAAGAAAAGATAGAAATGTGAAAGGAATGTAGGAATAAAAATTG
This sequence comes from Pinacopodium congolense, assembly GCA_028565735.1. Classification (NCBI taxonomy): domain Eukaryota; kingdom Viridiplantae; phylum Streptophyta; class Magnoliopsida; order Malpighiales; family Erythroxylaceae; genus Pinacopodium; species Pinacopodium congolense. Next base: position 1,849 of record JAOXYD010019198.1, read on the forward strand.
AATTAAAAAAGAATTCATATAAAACACCATTAAAAATGTGATTATAGGTTAATTATGTAACTTTTAAAGTAAATCTTATCTTACACATTATAATGTTTTTTAAGGGCTCAACCATTATATAATCACTTATATAGTTTAAAAGATTTACATCAAAAGTTACATATTTATTGCATGTAATGGCCTATAATTAAGAGGATATTTTATGAAATTTTTAAAGAAAATCCTCTGAATACATTAAAATATTTTTGAGAAATTATTTCAATATGTATTGGAAGGTTTTGGAAAGCATAAGAAAAGTTTTAAAATATTGAAAATTGAATTTTCAGAGTATTAGTCGATCAATGCGTGTTTTTGTAGGGTATTTGTTAACTAATGTGTATTTTTTGGAGGGATCGACCGAATAATGTTAAAGAGTGGTTAACCAATGTCAAAAATTATCTGACAAGTTTTTTCACAGTGAGTTTGTACTTGTATTTGGTCGATAGAATGGTATACCATTACAACATATTGGTTGACCAATGTATTCAAGTGTTCGATCAATATAGGTAAAGTGTAAGGCATGATATGTTAGAATGATCAACTAATTTGTTTGATAGTTCTGCCCAACATCTAATTTTATAACAAGTATATTTTTGTAAATAATTATTATAAATGGTTACTTGAGGTTTTCAAACCTATAAATAGGTAATCTAAAAAATGTTTGAAATAACAAGTGGATCAAGTCTATCCAGTACAATCAAGAGTGTTTTTAAGAGTGCTTTTTATGCAATTGTTGCATATATTATCTTTATTGAGTTGTGAATCCTGAACACTTCAATTTACATAAGTGAGATATTTTTAAAAGTATATGAGTGTGTTTTTCTTCTTCTTTTTGTGGGCTTTTAATTAAGTTATAAGGTTCCTATTCACCAAAAAAAAGATTGTTATATAATGGTTTATCTTTACCCGTTAGAAGAAAGATTTTAATAAAATTTTCTAGAGTACTTTAAAGAGTGGATGTAAGTGAGATTTATTTACCAAACTACTATAAATCACTTTGCAATCTCTTTTACCTATTCTCTTTAATTTATAAAAGTTTGTTTTTGTATTTAAATTATATTGATATATTATTTGAAATACATTATTATATTATTTATTACATTAACATTGTTTTAGAGTGAATTTTTTAAAAAGTAAGAACTTAGAAAATTTTGATTGCACAATTTATACCATCTCTTAGGTGCTATAAGGACTAACAACAAGCATTGATAAATAGAAGAGCAATATGTGTGGCATGGATAGAGAGGGAAATTTTTAATTTTCATATCATCACGTATCTAATGATCCCCATTTTCAAATAGCATCATAAGAGATAGAAAAATAGGAGGCTAATACATATAATGTTTATAAGAGGAGATACTCTTCCATGTATACCTTTATAAAACAACACATTTTTCTTGGAGAAGTGTCATTTATTCCCTAACCAAAGGTTTATTTTAATCCTTATGGTTTAAACTAAGATTTTTTTTAAAAATGGACTCTAACATTTTTCAATGTTTAAATAAGACTTTAATGTTTACAAAAAAACATATAAAAATGATTCTAATGTTTGTAAAATGTTTTAGAAGGTTCCTAAATCTAATAGAAACCTAATTTTTTGTTATACTCCTATTAACTCTTATTGAAATATTATTTCTTATTAGGATTCTACTAGTTCAACAAGATCATTAAGCACCCAATTATATTTTAGGGATTTAATTTAAGGATTTAAGATTATATAAACCTAATAAAAATATCATGTCAATAATAATTAATGAGAATATAACAAAAAATTGAATTTCCATTGGCTTTAGGGTCTTTTTTAAATGTTTTACAAATGTTAGGATTTTTTAAATATTTTTACAAATATTATGATCTTATTTGAATGTTATAGAATAATCTTTTAAGCTATAGTGTAAACTTTAAAGATAATGGACCTTCAGCTTTGTTAGTTCTATATGACACCTAAGAGGAAGAGTAAATCAGATATTAAAATTTTCTTCTAAATTATTCAAACTAACCTTTTACCAATTTATTTAAAATAATTTTAATTTATCGAAATAAAGAATATCAATAAATTAAAAAACATAAAATAAATGCATAAAAGTAAAACAATTAAGGAAGACAGACACAACCAATTTATATTAGTTTGGAATAGTCCACTTGCCCCTATGTCTTGTTCCCAATACCACTGTTAATATTGTTGCACTATTTCAATAAAAGAATATAACGTTAAAGTATAATCCTTTTTAAGGTTCAAGGCCTTTCACTTCTTTTTCTAAGGTTAAAGGATAACTTTACTATACTCCCTTTTTAAGGTTTAGGAATAACCTTACAATACTCCATTTTTAAGGCTAAGGAATAACCCTTACACAAAGTTCACTCTTAATTTTCGAACCCCATAATCTCTACATCACACAAATCCTTTATAAAATGTCACTCTTTTGGCTGATCAAAGTGTTAGGGGATTCACACAAAATGTAAGAATGAACGCACAAACAAACTTAATACAAAAATTCACCAAGTTCTCATAAACACTCTCAAGAATACTCAAAACACTTGAATAAATCTTCTACAATGTTTTCACACTAAACACAATACATAAAACATATATTTATACCCAAAAATCACAATATTTTTGTTGCCCAATAGATACATATTGTTATAATTCATTTATTATTTTTACCATTGCAAAATTAGTAGTTTCCCAACATTCACGGCATTTTCACTGAGTTTGGTCGACCTATTTCTGCATTAGATTAACCTATCTCCATATTTGATCAACTTATCTTTCCATTCAGTCGACTGATACATGCATTCGGTTGACTAATCCCTCTAGAATCGACACACTCTAGCCCATCTAGGCCCAAAATGACCAAATGAACCCAAATAATAACTTAACCTAAACCAATATATTTAAAAACATACAAAAAAATTCCAACCATATCTTAACACATTTTACATAATTTAGCACATTCAGATTTATTCATCTTACCTAAATACCTTAACATATTAATCTAACTAATTTCTTCATCCATTCATCCATTAATCAATTCATGCGATCCTACGTATGTATTCATCCATACATCAAGAGAATTTTTACATATACGTCAAGCACAAACAACACCTCTTGATTATGCATCCTATATGCAAATACTAAACATGAATGCAAATGCATGATTGAGCCTTTCGACCTATGGTAAGACAAAAGTGAAGACTTATATAAATATTCACTCATAACAATGTATCAAAATATATTCTTGAACTTGATCTTCTATCTTCAATCTTTAAGTTCATTTCCAATGCTCTTCTTCTATTAGCTTGGTCTTCAACTATTTCTACATACTTCATAAACTCTAAGCAAGAGCTTCACATTCATGCATTCCAAGTCTTCACTAAATACTTAATGACTTGTGTTCATCAACCTATCTTAGCAAATATAACAAGCTCCATAAATATATTAATAAAAATATTTTGTGATCATCAAAACAAAGGTGGAAGTAACCCTTACTTCAACAATCTTCCCCTTTCTAATGTTGACAAAACTATGTGATATTAGAAGCATATAATAAACAAATTATACAACCAACTTGTATATACATGCAAATCATATGCAAACAAAAAACAAAAGGTTGCTTCTCCTTTTTAGTACCACATCTACCATTCTCCCCCCTTTTTTAATAATAAAAAAGAATACAAATAATTATAAAAAGGTGTAAAGATTAAATACGAATATAAAATGAGTAACATATGAAAACCATAATACTTTGATACCAATAAACACGAAAGGTACAAATGGGATACACACATATTCTCCTTTTATACTAAAACATATATCTCAAGTCAATTGTCAACACATTTGATAACTTAACTTTCAAATGATGTTAAAGAAAACTTTTCTTTTAACAATGCTCCTTCTTAATAAAACATACCATAATAAACTTCAAGATACAATGTCACAAATACTCGGAAGAGGGATAACATCAACCAAATCCCATTTCAAAAATTGTCAAACATATCACTAAAAACACGATACCAATCGTTATTAGAAGGAAATTAATTACTAAAAAACAACACCCTTGATTCCAACCTTATTGAAAAATGATACATGTTAATACCAATTGTTAAAAGATATGACACCAAAATTTAGAAAGCAAAACTTGATGCCAAATATTGAAATTACTCTTAATAGAGGCCAATTTTCAAAATAAGATACCACTTGTTAGTAACACCATTAACTACCAATTATTGGAAAAATAACTTGTTGTTACCAAGTTTAACAAAAACAATGCAAAATGATAATTAATACCAATTAATTATAACAAGAAAAGTATCATAAAACCAATTTTTAATAATACTTAAAACAAGCATATGCCATAAATCATCATCATCAAGTGGTAATAACACAACAAATATTACTTCTAATTACTAGAAAGGATACTCCTCCTTTATATATAATCGAAAATAAAAACAAGTTAACTTCATACACACAATATAAACAATTTCAAGATACCAATTAAGTTACTTCAAACTCGATTCAAATCCAAAAGTGTTTCAAAATCAAAATTTTCAAAACTTTTTCGTAAACTAACACATGGAGGCAATTAATCAAGAGTTTTTAGTAACAACTTTAAAAAAGGGAATCTTCCATATTTTATAAAACTTTTGTGCACCCCCTCAATAAAAGTAGATTCATTTAAAGATATGTAAGTTCAACAATTTTACAATATATGAGAGGGATAAAGTGTCAAGATTCATGATTATCTAAAATATGCTCATCTAATGCACACAATATTTCTTAAGCACTTTCACATCTTGATGCAATTTTGTCAAATACTTGTACACTTATGGTAGATAACAAAATACCCATAACTTTATAATTAAAAGAAATAAGCCCATGCTCAACATCATCTAATTCTAATGCTTCTTTTAATGTTAAACTTTCTATGGGTTTGGAAGGTATATAAGGACCATTTTCTATGACTTTTCAATAATTTTCTCTTAGATTTAAAGATTGATTTTTCATTCTAATCTTTCAATCTCTAAAATATCCTTATTAAATAAAAGGGGTACTTCTAAACTAAGTGCCATAATCTTTACTCACTAATTTGTTAGAATTAAACCAATGTAAAACCTAAGCTCTAATACCAATTTTTAGTCATATATGACACCTAAATGGTGAATTAAGTGTTAAAACTTTCTTCTAAATTAATCAAACTAATCTTCTACCAATTTATTTAAATGCTAAAGCTAAACAACACTTTTAATTTATAGAAATAAAGAATAATAATAAATTAAAAAACATAAAATAAATGCATAAAAGTAAAATAAGAAGGAATAAACTGATTTATACTAGTTTGGAGTGGTCCACTTACCCCTACATCTAGTTTCCAACATCACTGTTGAGATTGTTGCACTATTTCAATAAAGGACTATAATGTTATAGTATAATCTTTTTCTAGGCTCAAAGATAACCTTTTACTCCCTTTTCTAAGGCTAAAGGATAACCTTACCACACTCCCCCTTCAAGGTTAAGGAATAACCTCATAACACTCCCCCTTTAAAGCTACGGAATAACCTCACAACATTCCTTTCTCAAGGTTAAAGAATAACTCTTACACGAAGTTCACTCTTAATTTTTCAACCCCACAATATCTACAACACATAAACCCTTTACAAAACATCACTCTTTTGACTTATCAAGGTGTTAGGGTGCCCATACAAAATGTAAGAATGAATGCAAAACACACTCAACAAAGAACTTCACCAAGTGATCATAAACACTCTTAAGAATACTTAAAACACTTTTATAAATCTTCTATAATGTTTTCACACCAAATACAACACACAAAACACATATTTATACCTGAAAAATCACAATATTTCCATTGCCTGACAAATATATAACGTTATAATTCATTTATTATTTTTACCATTGCAAAACTAACTGTTGCCTAATGTTCAGTGCATTTTCATTAAGTTCGATTGATCTATCTCTTCATTCAGCAGACCTATCTTTTCATTTGGTTCACCTAACATAGTTCGGTCACCTAATACATGTATTCGATTAACCGATCCCTCTGGGATCGACGCACTCCAGCCTATCTTAGCCTAAAACAACCAAACTTAACCCAAATTATATTTTAACCTAAACCAATATATTTGAACACATACCAAACAATTTTAACCATATATTAACACATTTTTACACAATTTAACACATTCAAATTTATTCATCTTACCAAAATACTTTAACATATTAATCTAACCAATTTCTTCATCCATTCATTGTTTACCGGATTCATGCGATACTACACTTGTATTCATCCATACATTAAGAGGATTTTCACATATACATCAAGCATAAACAACACCTTTTGATTATGTATCCTATATGAAAATACTAAACGTGAATGAAAATGCATAATTGAGCCCTTTCAACCTATGGTAAAACTAAAGAGAAGAATTACACAGATATTTACTTATAACATCCAATTAAAATATATTCTTGAACTTGATCTTCTATCTTCAATCTTCAAGTTCATTTCCAATGCTCTTCTTCATTCATCTTGGTCTTCAACCATTTCCATATACTTCATAAACTCTAAACAAGGGTTTCACATTCATGTACTCCAAATCTTCACTAAGACTTAATGACTTGTGTTCATTAACCTATCTTAACAAATATAACAAGCTCCATAAACACATTAGTAAAAATACTTTGTCATCATTAAAACAAAGGTGGAACCAACACTTGGTTTAACAAATCTTTATTCCTCTTATCCAGTTTTACCATATATAACGTCATTTTGGAATTTGCAATCATCTATTATTGTTGCATCATTTCACTCTTCCTATCATTTTACACTTTTTATGTCATTTCATTTTTTGTCCACCGTTATGCCTATTATTCAAACACCACCAAGTACTTTCTTTGGGTTTATTTTGTGAATCAATCCTTACTCATTTTTAGTATTTCAATGCACATCTTTTCTCCTTTCTTTTAGCCCAAATTCCCCACAAATTTTTTTTAATTTCATAAAAAATGAACACATAACTGAAAAAAGAATATGTAATTGTCCAATTGAACATAGTAAACACAAGAAGAATATAACAAAGTATGAATTACATAAAAATAGAAAAATATTTAAAAAGTTTAATTCAAATTGATTCATTTTTATTTTTTTTATTTTTAATGAAAATTTTTAATAAATAATCACGATACATAATTTTTTTACTTTCAAGAAATTATAGGAAATTTTGGTAAAAGAAAAGATGTGCTACTTAGATCAAAACTTTGACCAAATTGATTAAAATTTAGACAAAAATCAAGTATCAACAACTATTATTGACAAGTAAATATTATAAATAGGTTAGAATTCGTAACTAATGGAATTATTTTCCAAGGAAGTAGGACGTTTCTTTTTGTTTAAATAACTATTTGATTAAGTTAGCTATCTGTCAAACCACATTTGTTTCTCATGACAAAGCCACTTAATTTTAGTTCAACTAGCCCATATTATCATTTTCTTAGTAGCAAAAAACATTATTTTAACTCTAAGGTTTTTATTAATATTTAGATCAAATCCTAATGCATCAAAATGTTTAGGTTATATTCTAAGATTTCAAAAACATTAAAAAAGATTGAGACTAAGTCAATGCTTTTTTGTAAAAAATCAAAACACAAACTCACAGAAGGTTACTCTTAAAATTACTAACTCTAATAAAATTATAACAATAAAAATCTGTGGAGTGATATATCACCTTAAACTCATCAAATTATATCTCTTCATTCTAGAGTCTCAAAATCAACTTGCCATCATATATATCAATTAGTGCCTTAACTGTAGTCATAAATGGTCATCCTAAAATAATAGCAACCTCGTTATCTTATTCCATATCTAACACTAGGAAATTAATAGGCAAAATAAACTTATCAACCTTAAACAATACATCCTCTATGGTTACCCTTAGATGTGTTACTGAACGGTCTGTCAATTACAATGAAACTGTTATGAATCTAGGCTTTTCTAATCTCAACTTATTAAAGATAAACATGGGAACTAAATTAATTCTTTTTCCTAGATCCATCAATGCCCTATCTATTTACAAGTTACCTACTATATAAGGAATGATAAAGCTACTAGGATCTTTGAGCTTAAGAGGTAACTTCTTGGTTAGGATTACAAAACATTCCTCATTGAGTTTAACAGTTTCATATTCTTTTAATTTCGTCTTCTTAGATAAAATGTCCTTTAAAATTTTGCCATAACTAGGCATTTGTGTAAGCCATTGCGTTAAAGCTTGTTTTAGCTCATAGATTGACATTTGGAGCTTACAAATCATGTCTTCTTGCCCAACTACCTAAAAACCAGTGAGTTATGTAAATATCTTCTCTTAATTCTTCATTTAAGAAAGCTGTTTTCACATCTATTTGATAAAGTTCAAAATCAAAATAAGCCACAATTTCCATAATAATTCGTAAAGAATCTTTATTGGAAATAAGAGAGAAGGTCTCTATATAGTTAATACCTTCTCTTTGGTTATAGCCCTTGGCTACTAGCCTCGCTTTATATCTCTCAACTTGACCTTTGGCATCATGCTTGGATTAAATACCCATTTAAATCTAATGGGTTTGCAACCTTTTATTAATTCTACTAAACTCCACACTTTATTTAGTGACGTAGAATTCATCTTATCATTCACAGCATCCATTCAAAATTTAGACTGACTAAAGATGGCTTCATTGTAGGTAATTGGATTCGAAATATTACCTACATCAAACTAATGTTCTTTTAAGTATACTATAGAATCGTTTGATATTATAGGTTAGTGAACCCTTTCTAATCTCCAAAGACACATTTCATTAGCTACAAATGGAGCCTCTTGTGCTATATTCTCCAAAAATTCATCTTGATTGGTTATTGGATGCAATCAACTATAAGGCCAATTTTTGGAGCTGAAGCAATAGGTACAGGACTAATAATTGGGTGTTCTCTAAACACAATTTCTTTACGCCCTTGGCTTATTCCAGTATCATCCTTAAAATAAATAGCGCGATCTAATTCAATGACCTTAGTGCTGTGAAATGGACAATAAAATCTAAAACCCCTTGATCCCACACCATAACCAATAAAGTAGCCACTAATAGTCTTAGGATCAAGTTTCTTAAATTGTTAATTGTAGGTTCTCACTTCTGTTTTACAACCCTAAACATGAGAATGAAGCAAAGTCAGTTTCTTCTGTGACAACAACTTATAAGGAATCTTAGGATCAGATTTACGGGACACTTGATTCAAAATATAAGTAGTCATTTTTAAAGTATCACCCCATAAGAACTCCGATAAGGAAGAATTTGCTAACATACATCATACCGTGTCAAGAAGTTTGCAATTTCTCCTTTTTGTAACTCCATTTTGTTGAGGTATACTAAGATTGTGTATTGAGCATCAATTCCAAAATCTCATAGGTATCTTGCAAAAAGGTCTAGGATTGTGTCTTGTCTCAACATATCTACCATAACACTCACCACCTCTATTAGAATGAACTACTATGATCTTTTTCCCTTATTGAAGCTCTACTTTTGCTTTAAATGCTTTAAATACTTCCAAAGAATCAAAATTCTCATATATGATTTCAACAAAACCATAAAGGGAAAAATTATAAATGAAGGTGATAAAATATTTGTAAGAAATAGCTAAAGGTATAAAAGGCTTACAAATATCAGTATGAATTAATCCATGCAGTTCTTTACACCTATCAACTTTTGTTTTTCTATGCTTTCCACCTATCAACTTTTGTTTTTCTATCCTTGGTAGTTAAATTTGCTTTTATACAATTAAAAAATTGCCAAAATCTGAAAAATCAAAGTTTTATAAAATCCCATCCTTCATCAATGTTTCGATTCTTTACCTAGAATTATGGCCTAATTGCTTGTTCTATAGGATAGAAAAAATTTTCCTTTAACCTTAACCTTTTTGTGAAAGTAACAATATTAATAGTAGAATAAGTAGTAAAAAGAAACACATGTACCAAAACAAGTTTGTAAAGATTACCACACAAAATTCTATTTCTAATCAAAATAGAGCTATAGTACAAAGTCACTTTTCCAAATCTAAAAAGAAATTTATAACTAGTTCTGTCTAAAATAGATATTGAAACTAAATTCCTCCTAATTAAAGGTATGTAAGACACTTCGTATAACTCTAAAAAATGTCTTGTGGTAACTTGTAACTTGATTGTTCCCAAAAAATATCAAATTTGGTTCTTGTACCATCTCATATGTATATATACTACTCTACACTACTTGATTTACTTTTGTTTATCATTTCATGCAAATAATTTGTAACATGAATTATAGCATCAATGTCTAACCACCAAACGTTAGAAGGTACATCAATGATATTGCATTCTAAGCAAACCATTACCAAAAGATTATCTTTCTTTTCCAATTTAGCCTTAAGCTTCTTGCAACCTTCCTTCTTGTGCCTAAACTTATAGCAGCAATTGTATTTTCCTTTAAAACCCTCAATCTTGGAAACATTTAAAGCTAAGATAGCTCCTTGCCCATTCCCTGTATTACTTGTATTTTGTTACTTAAAAAGCTTATTGCTATTGGTATTCTTTGGTAGAAGCTTCCTTTTTTGACCATTGTAATTCTAATTTGTAACCATTGCCCCACTTCTTGCCATTCCTTTTTCATATCATCCTCCTCCTTTGCAAGAATGGTAGTCATTTTCTCTATGGTCTATTGCTCGCTCTAAGAATTATAACTTGACCTAATAGAGTGAAGCCACAATTTTGTTAATATGATATCTAATCCCACTATCACCACCATAAATCATGGAATGCAAAGTACTTAAAAGTTCATTCTTTTCATTCATAGAGAACTTCTTATATTTCTTGTTAATGGCTTCAAGAAATTCCTTGGCATTCTCAGTTTTTGGAATGCTATCACATATAGATTCCTCCATATGATACCTCATGATCATCAAACAACACCAATTCAAGTACTCCAATTCATCATAAAGCTTCTTATCATTAATAGAAATCTCATTATTAGGTTTATAAGGGGAGTCTTCTCTCAAGGCCATATCTAATTTCATTATAGTTAAGTTTATCATGAGAGATTTAACCCCATTGTTTGTGATTAACCCCATTCAGCTTCAAAATGGTAGAGAATTGAGGACTACTTAAAATGAAGAAAAAATCATGAAGGAAACATTAATATGCATGTAACACAGGGTCATGATATTCACTCTTTCTCCATCTTTCTAAAACAAAAGATCCACAAAAGTGATCATGGAATGCTAGAGTCCATTAACCATAAAAAAATAAACTCATTCACAAGTAAGAGCAATACATTAAATATCACAACCAAATGCATCAATCAATTATCAAAAGGATAGTAAAATTGTGTTAATTCATAACATTTAATATATTTACTTCACCAATCTAAGCATCTTACCAAACAATGAACTTGTTGATAGAAGAATGAAAATCCGCTCTTGACAAATAAAAGAAACACAAATGGGTTCTTATTTGATAAAAATATAAAATAGATTTCTAAATGAATAAGAAAAGATGAAAATAAACTTAGATTTGATAAAAAAATTAAATGATCATCTATCTAGATGAAAAGCTAAACTGAAGCTTTGTTTGACTAAAAACATAAAATAAAATAATGAAGTACACTATTATTTGATAAAAGACGAAAAGGGCTTTTAATTTAGGTAAGAACTAGGCTTGAATTTTTAGTGTCTATTTTGATCTCTTTTTTGTGATTTCTTAAACCTAAGATAGAAGTGAAGACACCTAAGATAGAAGTGAAGACATACATTGAAGAGAGAGACAAATCTCAATAAAGATAGTGGATGTGTACACGTTGTCATGGGAATTATAGATAAAATTCCCAAATTCAACATAAAATTATTAAATAATTAAAAAATTTTCAAAAAATTTATGCGTGTCACGTTTACACTTATTTGATGAATTTTTAATAGTGTTAACGGATCCATTAATTCAAGATTCTATTTAAAATTTTTTAAATATATTATAATTTAAATTAGATGTTTCTTAAATTTTAATTTTTTTTGTACACACTAACAGTTCTAACATGAAATTAGATGCAAAATGTAGGATTCCTTTTAAGCTTTTTTTGCCTTTTATTTTACTGAGTTGGACTCATTAATCAGCTAGCTGCTTTTTATTGTTTTAGGATCGTTTAGTTTAGCTTTTCTATTTCTGTTTTCTATTTTTATTTTTGTGTATTTTCATTAGTTTTTGTATGCTTTTTTAGATTTTTTTATTTTTTGTTTCTATATTTTATTAGTATATTGATTTTTTATTTTTATCACTTTTTGATTGCCATGTTTAGAAAAATAAAAACGAAAAGCAAAAACTAAAAAGTAATCCAAATATCCCCTTAAGTTTTACCAGTTTTGAGGTGTCCATTTTTTTATTTTGATTGGGTTGTACTGCATTTAGTTAATAGGTTATACAATGGACTTGGAATTTTATTATCTTTTACCAAGCTTTCATTAAATTTTCTTTCAACTTTGTTCTCTATCCCTCTCTGTTATCATGCATTTAAATTGAAACATACAAAAAGAAAAGAAAAAGAGCTTATTTTTAGGTCAATTTAAAAGTTTGTATATGAGTATGTTAACACTAAATGCATAACCCAATTATTTTGAAAATCACCATTTGAACTTGGTCTTATCCAAACCAAAACTTAAATAAAATTTATCCTAAGTGGTCTTATCTAAACCAAAACTTAAATAAAATTTCTCCTAAGCATGATCCTAGAGAAAGTGATCCTATTTAACTGAGCCTAGAAGAAATGTGACATTTAAATTATATGCTAGATACTAATTTCAATACATAACAATCCAATGGACCTAAGCCCTATTTGAACTTATTTGAACTTGACATTGTCATTGCATTTTATGTATTTGGGTAATGCCTTGAATGGATCTATAGTTACTACTTATGTAAGCATGAAGTGTAATGCCCTATCCACCTGCCTCTAACAAGATATCAACAAAACTAAACCAACTAAACCAACTATTAGAAAATTAAGAAATCATCAAGAGCATATAGACATTAAGAAACTGATGACATATTATTTAGTTCCTTAGAAAAACTAAACCAACTAATAGAAAATTGATTTATCATATAAATGAAAAATGGACTTTATATCAACAAAATTAAATATAACTAAGAAAAACTCATTTTGAACCTTAATCAAGTACCCGGATATTATCGATTAAAGTCGGTGGCCAAAATAATCCAAGAAACACAAAATGTCTTTAAAAAGAACAAAAAAAATCATTATTAAGGTCGCATGGATGGAGTAGTAAGGACAATACTATTAGAAATAAAATTAAAACTATACATACCATTTCGTGGTAACAAAAAATTTTGTTGAACATCAAATAAATATATTGTTAAACTAAGGGATGTTTTAATCTTAGTGTTGATAGTAACAAAACATGATTATTATTAATCCTAATAAAAATAGGATAGAGATAGCTTAGGCATATGATTTAAAGTTGATTAATCATAAAGCTAGTCATTCAATTGGAAAACACAAATAAGAAAATTTTCTTGTAACTATAGCTTTAAAAACAAAAAGTGAAAAAACATACCACAGAGATAAGCCAAATATAATTAAATGACCTTAAAAAAGACCAACATTGGTTGGAGACTCAACATGTTCATATTTATCAAAACTTTAAGCTACAAAATAAAAAAATGCAACATATCTTATCTAAAAACATTAAAATGGAACAAGAAATATGGAAAAAAAACATATAAAAAATAGATAAGATGAAGTGATAGACTTTAAATAAGATGAAGTGATAAACTATTAAACATTCTTGTCATGGTATTCGTCTAAAAAAGCATGACATATGAACAAAAAACACTAAAACATGTGTAAGAAGATAATTTGAATAAAAAACATTAAAAAACAATATGTTACATTGTTAACCAAATGAGAAATTTTATTGACATATAATCATGAGAATTGAGTTGAACAAGTGAATAGATAATGTCAAAAATTAACTATAGTTAAACTAGAATTGCAAACAAGGATTCAATCATTACTTATAACTATATTAACACTTTAAACAAGATAATTAAAAATACAAGCATAACATGTAGCAATATGTCTCATAATAGCATAATAAAGTGAGAAGATATGGCAACACGTGGCAAGAATATGGAGTAATGGGTTTAGAAAGTGTGTAGTAGTTTCTTAAAAAGTGAAATTACTTTTTAAAGATATAAGATAGTGTGAAGATGTGGCAAAATAGTGGGCATCTTTCAAACATGTATTTTCCTTAATATTATTGGAATTAGTGACTAAAATGACATAACTCTCCACTAAGTTAATGAACCTAGTAGATTAGTGGCTTGTAATTTACTTATACCCCAACTTTTTATAAGCCTATATAACGTTATTCTATTTAGTTTATTTAACATAAAGTTCATATAATTATATACTTATTAAGAGCTACAAGGGATCTATGAAAATTCTTAGTGAATATCTTCAAATAAGGACTTTTTAATGTGTTTTGTGGAGAATTTCAAGATAAAATTTTTTTAGTTCATTTTATATATTACTATTATATAAATAGTTCAATATAAAGATAACTTTGTTATATCACTCTCTTATCTACTTTACTTGAATAAGCTGTGTATATTTATGGGTTATATGTGAGGAAAAAACCTAAAAACAATTGTTGGTGAGGCATTTGGAAACTTAAGAAGAAATTAGTCAAAGATCACCAAAAAATGTTGAACTAGGTTTTGGTGAACAAAATTTTGACTACCACTTAAGGACTTGACTAGTTTGTTTTCATTTTACTAAGCCTAGGATAATCTTTGTGATAGATGGTATCAGAGCTTGACTAGAAGTTCTTCACTATTGGAAAACAATGATTGACAAAGACTATGTTATGATGTGGGTTACTAAATTAAAGGTAATCATCAATCTTCTAACATTGTTGAGTGAGGGTGTGACTCTATTGTTTAAGAAACTTAAACCTTTGATATGGGGCCTTAAAGAAACTTGAAAAGCATTTGAGGAGCATTTAAAAGTTCACGAGGAGATAAGCTATTAGGTGGTTAAAAACATACTATGGTTAGGCATGAAACTAAAGTTCGATCAAAAAGAATTTTGCTAAAAATGTGAGAACTACAAATTTTTATTGAAAATGGAGTGTCATAGAACTCTAAAATTTATGTGGAATATGGAGTGATACTTTATATCATTAAAGGTGCTAATTATGACCATGTGTATGGTGGATGATGCTAAGATGTAATGGAGCACTCAAAACTCCAATGACATCAATGTTAATTCTTTAGATCTTCTTAAAAACACTTCTAGTAAGCAAGTTTTGAAGTGCTGAAGGTGAGACAGTTTAGGGAGGTAGAATGTAAAATAATCCATATATTTGATTTAGGCATGTAGAACATGTATGAGCAAGTTAAGTTGAACTGCTCCATCAACATCTTATAAAATTGGGTATAGATGGATCTTTAGGGAAAGGTGAAGACAATCTAAGGCATAATGTTGATGAAAAATACTTTGGTGGATCATTAATTGTGATCACCAATCAAGGCTAATGGAGATTTCAATAATAATTACGAGATTCAAAATAGGGAGAAAGGTAAAGAAAGATATGTAATTATTCTCAATCTAAGTAGAAAAAGAAATAAAAATGTTATATTATTTTTTTCATTTGTATGGGTTCATAGTTTAATCATGAATGGGTAATGTAGAAGGCGATGTATGAGCAAATCAACTTCATGGTCACAAAAGATCAAAGAAAGGAAAATAAGGGTTTTAAGGAAGAAGGCTATCTTAACTTGGCTATACTAGGTGCAATGACCATTTATAAGGAATGTCTCATGAAATAACTACTTAATTAGGAAGGTAGGTGGTATATGGATGATGTAATTATGGAATATAAGGCTTACTCTTATCGTTAAAATTCTACTAAGGAGTGTTTGACTAAGCCACTCATGGAGGACTATCTACCAGTTATTTCTAAGAAAGAAGTAATTCTTCTAGGAATAATATGATGCTTGGCATATAAGTTGACATATTAATGAGTGAATAAAAAAATGTCCTATTAATAAGTAAGGAATATGAGTGATGCCAACCAAATTTAAAGAATTGGAGGATTTGGTATGGGTTGGTATGTATTAGGGGTCAAATTGATTGCATTTTGATTGATAATTTGTTGAAATATGACCTCTAATTTAGTACTTAAATGTTAAATTTATGTATTATTATGCTTAATTTGTAGGATGGAGCTTGAAGATGGAGATTAGAGGAAAAATTAGAAGAAAATGCCTTATTTCAAACCATCAATGACACCCTCCCAAGTTCATGTTAATGGATGAATAGGGTGTCATTGATAAGTTCAGCATTCGTGTATCAATGGCAGCCTATAGGGTGTCGTTGTGCATTAGCCATAGTGTCGTTGATGGAATCAGTCAATAATATCATCCTCAAATCTCCAAAATTGTGGCTTGGGCATGCTCTCCATTAATGCTCTTTTCTTTTAGCACATGTGGAAGGCTGTTGAAGCTGTAAAAACAAACAACTCAGACTTACATATCAATCAAGCACAATTTAGATCTAGAAAAAGAGAGAGACACTCTTCCTTCTCTCTTCCTTGTTCTTAGTAACATATAGACTTCAAACACTTTATTTACGTATTGTATATTGTTTTATGAGTTTCTGGACATTGGAGCTTGTTTTTAAGACTAATATCTGAGTCTAGGAATCATCCAAGGAGGTTTCTTAACTCATATTATCATATATTTTGCTCCATTTTTTTGACTAATAAATGCTCATAGTCTTATGCTCATATCTATGAAAGTCTTTTGATTTTTCTGCAAGATCTTGATGAAATAGAGATTTTTTGGTGTCCAGAATCAAGTTGGAAGTTCAAGACACATCCAAAAGTCTTTCTTGGATATTTTTGTAACCTCTAAACTTTATTTTATAACTCATATTTTTGTTCTATCAAGGCATGTTGCTTAAAGTGTATATTTTGTATGTTTTGATCAATATGTGTGGGTAAATCATTTTTATTCTAAAGATTGGTGTTTTTATTATTTAAAAGAGCTTAAAGACATGTTATAAGGTCTTAACCATAACTTTATTTTTATTTTGTAAATAACTTTAACCAATTAAATCATAAATAACCTAATACTTAGCTAATTTTCATATTTGGAATCTTTCAAAAAATTTTAGAAGCAATTAAAAATCAATTTTGAAGTATTTAAGCCAAGCTATACTAGTTTAGGAATTTTAATTTTTTAATCCAATTGTTTGTATTCTCCTCAATAATTGTAATCTAATCAACCTAGTAATTAATCCTTTTCCCCTTTTTTTTTTACATCTGAATTCTTAAATTTACTATACTTTATTACTTTGCGATAGGTGCACTTGCCTAAATTTCATTGGTTTTCAAAGTAAAATCGTTTCAAAACCCTTAAAAGTTTCTAAGTCACCTAACTAATGCAACAAGTTTTTGCTTCTATTTCCAGGATCATGACCTTAATATTAGGAAAATTAGTATCAATTATTTTAGGATTTGTAAAAATTGTTTTTATAATTTTTTTGAATTTGTTTACATGTATTTTCTATTTATTTTAGTTGGTTTTCTTTTATTTCCTTGTTACTTTATTTGTCTTGTTTAGTAATTTTCTTTAATTTAGTTTTATATTTAAATTTGTATGCATACTCAGGGAGGCAAACTGACGCTAGTAAACTTTGATTCAGAACTCGAGCACACATTGAGGAAGAAAAATAAAGAAGCTCACACAACCACATCCGATCTTGTAGAAGTAGGAACATCAAGTGACACTGAAACAGATCCTATAGAGATAGACCTTGAGGAACATGTAGTTGTAGGACCTCAAGTAGAAAATAGAGAACCAACCATGATGGATTTAGCTTTAGGGAATAGAGGTAGACCTGTGGCTAGCATTGTGTGGCCCAGAGTCGATGCTAATAACTTTGAAATCCCATATAGTATCATCTCAATGGTTAGGTCTTCACAATTTGGAGGTTCAACTTTAGAAGATCTCAATGAACATTTGCAAAATTTTCTCGATATTTGTGATCTTTTTAAAAGCAATGGGGTCTTTGATGATATAATCAGACTTAGGCTTTTCCCTTTGTTAAGATAAGGAGAAAGCTTGGTTGAAAACACTTTAATCTGGTTCCATTACTACATGGGATGAATTAATGAACTTGTTCCTTGCTAAATTTTTTCCACCTACCAAGATAGCAATGTTGAAGGCTGAGATCAATTCATTCATGTAGTATGAAAATGAAATTCTATATAAGGCATGGGAACTATTTAAGGAGATGCTTGTGAAGTGTCCAAGTCATGGATTTAACACGTGGCAGCAAGTCTATATCTTTTACACTAGATTGACACCTTCAACTCGTAGCCCCATTGATGCTATGGATGAAGGCAATCTAATGAATAAGACTGCGACTGAAGCCTACAATCTCATTGATGAAATGGTTACGAATATTTTTCAATACAATTTTGAGTACCATCTAAGGAAGCCACATGGTATTCATGCAATTCATGACATAGTATCTCTTGTAGCTCAAATGGAAGTATTAAATAAGAAGCTAGATAGTTTATTATTGGAGTTGGTAGTAGTTCTCATAAATTTGAATGTGATAGCTATGAAAGTACCTCCAATTCATCATTAGAGTGTCATGAAGGAAGTCCTTTTTCCTAAAAACCAGAACAAGCCCAATTTGTGAGCAATTTCAATAGGTAAAGAGGTAACCCTTTTTCAAACAATTCTAATCTGGGTTGGAGGAATCATTATAACATTTTCCTAGAGTAATAAACAAAACTGCCTGCAACCACCACAATAAATTCAAGTTAATCCTCAAAGAGCACCTCCACCTGGCTTTAGAGCCAACCAACTTCAAAGAGAGTTTCCTAGTTTTAAAGAGATAGTTCTTAAATATATCAATTCCAATGAGTCTAGAATGTAAAATCATGAGGCATAAATTAAGAATTTAGATAATCAAGTTGGATAGATTTCTTAACTTTTACAAGACAGGCTTCCTAGTAAACTCACTAGCACAACTAAAGCCAATTCTAGAGAGCATGCAAAGGTGATTACTTTAAGGAGTGCAAAAGAGGTTGAGAATGAAAGGAAGAAGTTAGAAGAAAAGGGAAAGTAAGTGAGGGTAGAGAGTGAAGAAGATGAGATAACAAGAAGACATGACAGAAGAGAGAGAGTTATTAAAAGAAGAGATGAAGTAGAAAAACAAGATATAAACGAAAGAAGACATAAGAGAAGAGGGAAAACCAAAGAGGAAGAAAAGAAACAAGAAAAGGAAAATAAATTGCTCGAGGATAGACTTCAAAAAAATTAAAAATAAAAAAAGAACATGGTTAAGGAGATTAAACTTTAAAAGAAAGCTAAACTAAAAACTAAAAAGACTAAGGTCTTGTTTAGTTGGGTTTTTTTATTTTTTTTATTTTTTATTTTTAAACACAAAAACCGAATAAAACAGTAAAAAATATAAAAAATAATACACTAATACAGTAAAAATTTGAAAACAACACAGAAATCGAAAAATATACAAAAACCAATCTAAAACCACAAAAACCATAATTAAAAACCATAATCAACAACCCAACTAAGCATGCCCTAAATGGAAAACTTGCAAAGGAATTAAGGAAAACACTTTAAAAACAACTTGAACAACCTAAAAGGGACTTAAAGAAAAAGGAAAACAAATCCCAACACAAGCAAATTAAAAGCTTAAAATTAAGAAGAAAACCAGCTAAAAGACTTACGAAAACTTACTTAAACAAGTAGAGCCTGAAAAAATTAAATAAAATAGGCTAAAATAAAACCAAATAAACAAACCAAAGCTAAAGGGAAGCTTAAACTAAGGAAAACTAAAGTACAAAATAAGAAATTGAAAAGGAAATAATAGTAATAATAATAATAATAATACTAAGACTAAAGAAAGCAACCCTTAAAAGAAAGAAAAGGAAAACTAAAAACATAAACAAGAAGAAAGGAATCACACATAATTACTTAACTAATGAAAATATAGGAGAAGCCTAGTAAAGGTTGAGATTACTAGAAGCTTAATAGATTCATTTGCCCTACTAAGTAAATAGAGTGTAACCCTTTATCCATTGACTTTAAAAGTTTATTGACCATTAGAAACTTCAATGGTACCCTAAGAATAGACATTAAGCACATCATGAAGATCAGTCCAACAAGATCGTAATTTTCTAGAAAAAAAGTCTTAAGTGCGAGTTGTAAATCAAAACTTTATCACCAACCTTGAAATTGTGAGGAATAATATTCTTGTCATGATATTTCTTAGTTCGTTCCTTGTAAAGTTTTGCATTGTCATAGGCATTAAGGAAAAATTCATCTAACTTATTTAATTGTAATAATCTTTTCTAACTAATTTTCTTTAAGTCAAAATTGAGAAAATTGATTGCCCAAAATGTCTTGTGTTTGATTCAACAGGTAAATGACGTGACTTGCCATAAACCAGGCGATATGGAGACATACCAATGGGTGTCTTAAATGCAATACGAA
Organism: Pinacopodium congolense; assembly: GCA_028565735.1. NCBI lineage: Eukaryota > Viridiplantae > Streptophyta > Magnoliopsida > Malpighiales > Erythroxylaceae > Pinacopodium > Pinacopodium congolense. The sequence continues at coordinate 22,498 of JAOXYD010019198.1, forward strand.
ATACTCATAGTATATCATCTAATTTTAAATAGCAGTCATTCCTTAATGCACTAACAGTCTTTTCTAGAATTCTTTTAATTTCTGTATTTGAAAATTTCACCTTTTTTTTAGTTTTTGGATGATAAGGTATGACAAATTTATGAGTTACACCATACTTAGACAGGAGGGAATCAAACTTATTACATAAATGCAAGCCTTCATCACTTATTATCGCTCGAGGTGGACCAAATCTTATAAATTTGTTTTTATTTAGAAATTTCACCACACTTCTTACTTCATTACTGGGCAATGCGATAGAGTCAACCTATTTTCCAACATAATTTACTGCAACTAAGATATATTAGTCGACATATGATTTAGGGAAGGGTCCCATAAAATCAATGCCCCAATTATAAAAAATTTTGCAAGTCAAAATATTATTCAGTGGCATTTCATATCTCCTAAAAATGTTTCCAGTTCTTTGAAAATTATCACAAGATTTTATATGATCAAATGCATCCTTACATAGAGTGGACCAATATAATCCAGACTCTAAGACCTTATGTGCAGTTCTAGTCAATCCAAAGTGTCCTTATGCTTCCTTAGAATAATAATGATCTAATATAGAAGTCACTTTCTCATAAGGAACACATCTTTTGATAATTCCATCTTCATAAATCTTGTATAAGAATGGATCATACCAAAGAAATTTTCTAACATCACATAAGAATTTCTTCCTTTAATGATAAGATAAATCATGAGGAATAATATTAATAGCCAAATGTTTAATATAATCAGTGTACCATGACAATTTATCCTCTACTACTAATAGATGCTCCTTGAGAAACACATCCTTTATATCATGATTTTCTCCTTGTTCCATGACTTCTTGACTTAACTTAGAAAGATGATCGGCAACAAAAGTTCAATACCTTTCTTTTCCTTAATTTATATGTTAAATCTTGCAACAATAGGATCCATTTGAATAATTTTGGCTTTGCATCTAGTTTATTCATAAAAAATTTTAATGTTGAATGATTAGTATATACTATCACCTTAAAAAGAACCAAATAAGATCTAAATTTATCAAAAGCAAAGATAATAGCCTACATTTCTTTTTCAGCCATGGTGTAGTTCTTTTGGGCCTCATTTAGTGGCCTACTTGCATAATAAATTAAATGAAGTATTTTATCCTTTGCCCCATAACTACTCCAATTATGAAATCACTTGCATTAAACATCAATTCAAGAGACAAAGACCAATCAAATGAGACTAGGATTAGAGCACTGGTAAGCTTGGCCTTTAATAACTATAAAGAACACATGAAATTTTTTTTATCAAAATAAATTATGGAATCCTTGGTCACAAGATCAGTGAGAGGCTTAGTTATTTTGGAAAAGTCTTTAATGAACCTCTGATAGAAACCAGCATGATCTAAGAAAATCCTAACTAATCTGATTGAATTTGTAAGTGGGAGTTAATTGATCACATTTATCTTAGCTAAATCTACCTCTATACCCTTACTTCATCTTTTATGAACAAGTACAATACACTTTTCAACCATAAAATGACACTTTTTCTAATTTAACACCAAATTTGTTTCTTCATATCTTTTAAGCACTTTATCCAAAATTTCCAAACATAAGTTAAAATATGTGCCAAATACTAAAAAACCATCTATGAATACTTTGATACAAGATTCAATCATAACAAAGAATATAGCCATCATGTAATGCTGGAAACTGGCAGGGTCATTGCAACCAAAGGTCATGCGTCTATAAGCAAATGTGCCATATGGATAAGTAAAGGTTGTTTTCTCTTAATCCTTAGGGGCTACTGGAATTTGAAAATAACACTTATACCCATCTAATGTATAATAAAAATTGTGCCTGGCCAATCTTTTAATGACTTGATCAATGAAAGGCAGTGAAAAGTGATCCTTTCTGGTGGTGTCATTTAATTTTATATAGTCAATACACATGCACCAATCAGTTACCTTTCTTATAACTATTTTCTCATTTTGGTCATTTTGAACCACTATAATGCTACCTTTCTTGGGTAACACTTGAACTAGGCTAACCCAAGTTGAATCAGGGATAGATAAAATTATTCCAGCTTCTAAGAGTTTTATCACTTCATTTATCACTACTTCTTTCATGTTTAGATTTAGTCTTTACTATAGTTAGACAAATGGTTTACCTCCTTCTTCTAAAAAAATTTTATGAGTACAGATGGAAGGACTTAATCCCTTAATATCCACAAGGGTCCAACCAATGGATCCTATTTGATCTTGCAATACCCTTAACAAGTCCTCCATATTTTCAATCAAAGTTTATGAAATAAGGATAGGTAACTGCAATAGGAGACTCAGAAATGCATATATAAGGTATGATAGAAGAGGTTTAAGCTCTAATTATGGTGGCTCATCTATTGATGGCTTAGGTAAAGGCTTGATTTTCCTTTTTAAAGTTTCAAACTTTCTAGATTGATGCTAGTCATAGGTACCTTACTTAGTTCTAAGACACTTAAAACTTCACTAAGTTTTTCTTCTTCAAGATCTATGGACTTAGAATAAATTAACACCTTTTGTAAAAGATCAGAACACAAAACAATAGAAGGGTCGCTCTCATGATGTCTAATGCCAATGAAGATGTAGTAGTCATTATCTATCAGGAGCTACATTTCTTTAAACACATCAAACTTCACTTCTTCATCCTAGAATTTCAAAATAAAATTTCCACCATACACAAAAATTATTATCGTAACCATAGCTATAAATGGTCTTCTAAGAATAATGGGCACCTTATGGTCTTCATCCATATCAAGTACTAAGAAATTCAGAGGGTAAATGAATTTATCAACCTAAACTAACACATCCTCAATAATCCCTCGTAGATAAGCAATATAATGATCTGCCAACTGCAGTGAAACTGTTGTGGGCTTTGATTCTTCCAATCCTAATTTCTTAAAGATAGAAGAGGGAATTAAATTAATAATGGTTCCTAGATATATCAACGCCGTTTTTATTGCAAATTGCTTATTCCACAAGGAATAGTAAAGCTACTAGGGTCTTTAATCTTAGGAGGCAGCTTCTTTGAGAGGATTGCAGAAAACTGTTTATTCAACTTAACAGTTTCATAATCTTCTAACTTCCTCTTCTTCAACAGAATGACCTTTATAAATTTAGAATAACTTGGAATTTATGTTATGGCCTCTGCAAATGCGATATTAATGTGTAGTTTCTTAAACATGTATAAAAAAATTCCCAAATTTCTTATCCAACTTAGCATTCTTCAATCTTTGAGGGTAAGGAATTTGAGGCTTATATTACTCCAAATTTTCACTAACAACTTCCTTCTTGTTTTCTTTCCTTTTTACCGCTTCCACCACTTTTTCATCACTATCTTCAACTTCTATTTCCTTCTTCTTTTCTACTTCCCTACTCTCCACTTCTTTACCATTTCTGAGAGTAATGGCCTTTACATGCTCCTTAGGATTTGCTTCAGTTATACTATGTAACTTATTAGGAATTCGTTCTTACAAATATTGAGTAATTTGGCCAATTTAAGTCTCTAAGTTCTTAATTATTGTTTCATGGTTTTGTAATAGAGACTCATTACCATAAATAAATTTTAGCTTAGTCTCTTCTATAGTTGACTTCTTAGGGGGAGGTGGGTTAGCTCTAAGGCAAGTTGTGGAGTTCTTCATGAGTTGGCTAGAGGTTGGTATGTATTTTAGTTATCTCACCAAGAAACGTTAAGATGGTTCCTCCATCTAAGATTGTAGGTGTTTGAATAAGGATAATTCCTTTGCCTATTATAATTAACATACTATGCTTACTCAGGCTCTCTGGTAAAGGGGCCTGGCCTCTCTGGTAAAGGGACTATCTACTTGACAATCTAAAGATATAGGGGAGGAACTACCACAATATTCACACTCCGATTGGGTCCTAAATCCCCTCGTAACTCCCCTAACCAAACTATCCAATTTCTTATTTAACACATCCATTTGAGCTACTAAAGCAACCGTATCATTGATAGCATGTGTCCCTAATAGCTTTCTAGGATGGCATTCAGAATTATATTGGAAATTTTTAGGTACCATCTCTTCTATCAAATTATAATATTCTTTTGGAGTCTTATGCATGAAACTTCGTCTAGTTGGAGCATCTATAATGCAGCGAGTAGACGATGTAAGGCATAAATAGAAGATGTCTATTTACTGCCAGGTATTGAAACCATCACTTGGATATTTTGCCAAAAATTTCCTATACCTTTGCCATGCCTTAAATAAACTCTCATGCTCATATTGAGAAAAAAACTAATTTTAGTTTTCATTTTTGTAATCATTATAGGAAGGAAAAGCTTAGTTAGGAATAGCTTCATTAGATCGTTTGATATTGTAATGGAACCAAGTGGATGGGTATTAAGCCATGATCTAGCCTTGTATCTAAGGGAAAATGGGAATAATCTAAGCTTAACAGTATCATCGAACACATTATTCTTCTTAAAAATATCGCAAATGTCAAGAAAATTTTGTAAATGCTCGTTGGGATCTTCTCAGACTGTACCAACAAATTGGTAACCTCTAACCATTGAAATGATGCTATGAGGGATTTTGAAATTATTGGCATTGACCCAAGGTCGCAGAGTGCTAGCCATAGGTTGCCCTCTATTACCTAAAGCTAAATCCATAATAGTTAAGGGCCTAGCACCCTCTTGAGGTCTATCAATTAGTTGTTCAAGTGAATCCATGTCTAAATCAAAAGATTGCTAGTTAGAAGTCTCTACCCCTATAGTTTAAAAAATGCTTGCTTGAGTTTCTTTCTTTTAATTAAACAAACTTAAACACTTTAAACAATATAACCAACTCTAGACTAATCTTTACTATTATCCTAGTATTCCAATTATGTTTGGTAATCTCTGGTAATGATGCTAAAAACTTATTGGGTTAGTTTCTATTAATGCCAAATGATCAAATTTAATTCAAAAATTACCAATTGGAGCACACTTTTCAATCTTTCACAATTTTAAACCAACACTGATGGAAAGTATACCAATAACGATTAAGATCTAAGTTATCATCCCACAAGGATCCCAAATTACAAATACTAAGCCAAAATAGGTCACAATTATCTAGAGAATTTAAATTGAATGAAATTAACAACTAATTTAATAAGTGAAATTAAAAGGACAAGTTATGCAAAATAACTTAGTTTGAATAAAAGGGTTATGTAATGGATGAATTGGTTTTCAATTATCAAATGGATTAATTATAGATTGAAAGACTTGTAAGATCACTTCACTAAATCAAAGAAATGATATGGTTAAGACAATGCTTTTTCTCTAATTACTTAACTTGAAGTTTGGCCATTCTTCAATCTTAAACATTAGGCTTGGAGTTTAGGCAATTTAATGAAAAATTTTCCAATTATCATATTATAACCCTCAAGACAAACCAAGGTTTGTTCATTTAATGATTTAAATCAAGTTGCTTAATGATTTGACTAATAAAATAGGTAGATTTCTCTAATAAGGACTTGTTTAGTTGGGTTTCTATTTTTGGTTTTTGTTTCCTATTTTCTTAAACACATAAACTGAAGAAAAAAAATAGCACAGAAACCCATAAAATTATCACACTATTATGGCATAGAAATTGAAAAAACATAGAAACTGAAAAAAAACACACATAAAAATCAATTTAAAAACATAAAAACCATAACAAAAAACCCAACTAAACATGCCCTGAGTTGTTTCTTAACTTTATTCTAAGTGTTTAGTTTAGAATAAGTATTAATCTCATCATTTAAGCAAAAGACAACCTTTAATCATGTAATAAATCATACTCAACAAATATTTAGATCATTTCATAACCATTCCCTAACCAAAAATTTAATTGCAACTTATTTGATGCAAGAAATAAGTCTTTCTCATTATATTCAACATGTTATTGAACAAATGATAACAATAAGTGGATTTAATGTGAAACAAGGTTAGAATGCACCATTAAAAGAATACAAAAAAGTTTACAATCACGTGCCCAAGCTTTAACAATCCTTCACCACCAACTCAGATCTATAAAACAAGATTAAAAAGATGAAGAATAAGAGAAAATAGCCTTAGAACTAGGGCTGATATGATTTTGCTCTCAATTTTCATGTTCTCTGTTTCTTCTTATTATTTTTGGCTTTAGACACCCCAAATATATGTCAAGAGCAAATGGTAAGCAATTTGCATCCAATCAGGCAAGAGATCCAGCTAGAAAGAGTTTGACTGCTACTTAAATGATGTTAGAAGAGGAGTTAAATGATGTCATTTTACTACCCACATTTAAGTCTAGAGAAGGAGATAAATGTAGGGCTTGAAGAGTTAAAAACAGGGTTGATTGCTACTGCCATTTTACACTTGATTTTGCTCCAATTTTCACATTTTTCTTTATTTCCACTTCAATTGTGTTGCAATATGCAATTTAAAAATTTTAAGACATAAATGAATTAATTAAGCATCAAGGGACTAACATCAAAATATCGTGAAAAATAATATGAAATGAAACCCTATCAATATCTAAGTTTATGCTTAACTGCTAAAAGATGTGACTCCCTAAGATTTGAGTATAATCTAGCATATAAACACACAGTAAACATAATGTGGGGTCTACCAATGATAAGGTAAAGCAAATTGCCTATCATAAGTCAACAAAACTTTGCATCCATCAAATTACCTTCTTCATCCTTATTTAACTTTAATGTAATACCCATATCACAAAAGGCTTATATTGGTCCATTTCGAAGTGCTTGAGTAGTTCCTTAGTGTACTTGGATTTTTTAATAAAGATCCCATCTTTCATTTGTTTTATTTAAAGACCATGGAAGAAATTGATCTTTCTTATCATACTCATCTTAAATTTCCTACTCATACACTTAAAAACTTTGTTTAACGTGTTTTCATTAGTAGTACAAAAAATTATATGATCAAAAAATTTTAAAAAATTAAAATTTTATTAATGTACCTTTTAATGAAGAGAATAATATCTACCAAACCTTAGTAAAAACCATTTTAAAAAAGAAATTCACTTAGTCTTTCATACTGAACTCTAGGAGCTTTTTTCAAACCATATAATGCTTTAAAAAATTTACAAACATGATCAGGTGCATCATGATTTTCAAAAGCAGAGGATTGGTCAACATAATCTTCCTTTTAAATAGAGCCATTTAAAAGAGAACTTTTCACATCCATATGAAAAAGTTTTAGAATCTATGTATGATTTAATATAAGCAACAATATAATATCTTGTAATCTAGCTATGCAAGCAAAGGATTTCTCATAATCTATTCCTTCCTTTTAGTTATAACTTTCAGCTACCAACCTAACTTTTCTTCTAAACTCATTAAGCTTGCTCTTAAATACTTACTTTGTACTTATAATTTAATGAACACTAGGATTAGGTACTAAAATCCACATCTTATTCTTATTAAATTGATTTAACTCCTCTTTTATAGGAAGAACCTAACTTTTATCACTTAGTTCTTTTTCTATACTCTTAGGTTCTATATAAGAAATGAAAACAATATGAGTAATATCTCTAAGAAAGGATCTAATAACTACATATTTATGAATATCACCTATAACTTGGTTTGAAAGATGATCCTTCTTATAACTCTGATCTCTAGATATTTCCTCATCCTTCTTATCACCCTCACTTAGTTTAATAATGTTCTCACTTTTTGCAAGTTGAGTATCTTGGTGATCCTCTTTGTCTTTTACTAAACTTAATTTCTCTAAATCTTTTAATAAACCTATATCAATAACTTTAAAGCTTTTATTAACATTAAAGTGGTTAGTTTCATTAAAGACAACATGCATAGATTCTTTAATCACTAGGCTTTTCTTATTGAACACCTTGTATGCCTTACTAGTTAATGAATAGCCTACAAAATCCTTTCATCCATTTTTTTAAATCAAAATTACTTAAGTTATCCTTGGAGTTCAAATGTAACACTTACACCTAAAAACGTTGAAATAGCTAATCTTTTGCTTTTTTCCATTCCAAAGCTCATCATATTTTTATCCATAGATGGTTTTATACAAACCCTACTGAATATATGCCATGCACATGCAATGACGTACACTAAAAAATACCTAAGGAAATTATATTTATTAGACATGGTCCTAGCTATTTCTTACGAAGTCCTATTTTCCCTTTTAACAACTCCATATTATTGAGGAGTCTTAGGAGTAAAGAAATTATGAAAAATACTATTTTCATCATAATAGGTTTCAAACAATTGATTTTCAAATTCTTTACCATGATAACTCTCAATTGATGTAATTGAAAAAATTCCTCATTTTGCACCCTTTTTACTAACTTCATAAAACATTTAAATCATTCATCTTTACTAGCAAGAAATAAAATCTATATAAACCTAATAAATAATCTACAATGACAAATGCATATTATTTTTCACCTAAACTAACAACTTTTCATAGAAAAAACAAGTCTATATGTAATAACTCCAAAAGTTTAGTAGATATTAAAGATTTCTTGCTCTTAAAGGAGATCTTTATTTGCTTCCCCAATTGGCAAGCTGCATGAACCTAATCCTTCCTAAACTTCACCTTTAGGAGTTCATTCACAAGTGTCTTAGTGTTTAAGTTGGATATGAGATCCACGCTTGCATTTCCAAGAAGCCACATCTAAGTTTCTTCAGTCGTAGAAACTAAAGACGTCAATATTTGGTTAGAGAGGTCATTAATTAAGATCAATAGTATAGATATTTTCTTTTCTTTCACTAATAAATGCAATATTCTTATCAATATTTCTAGAAATAACACATGATTTTCCTACAAGACACACTTTGTCATCCTTATAACAAAGTTGGCTTATATTGAATAAGTTATTATTTGAACTATGAACTAAAGGCAAATCTCTATAATGGTGTGATCTTTATTACCAACCTTTCCAATGTCAATTATCTTACTCTTGAAATTTTTTCCAAAAGTGATATATCCATTATCTTTAACTTTTAAGGGAAATGAATTATGATGCATCACTGATCATGTGCCTCGAATATTTCCTATCCACATACCATTTGCTCTTCTTTTTGAATTCCTAGAAAATAAAATATTTATTTTTTAGGTACTCATACTAATTTAGATCTTTGGAGATTAGTGACTTTTCTATCATTTCATCCTATTAATGATTTATGCCATCATTTTTCTTGTCATAGCAAAGTTTTTAAATAAATTTATAATAACTACAAAAATAGCAAATCATAGGTGAATTATATAAACGAGACTGGTTCTACATGTTCTTTCACTTATGTACATTTTTAGGTCTCCTATCATTTTATATTGTCATTAAATAAAGATAAGACATAGGATGTGAATAAGATATGCTCATAGTGTTATGTATATGCATATAAGGAGCATGGAAATGAATTTTTACAACTATCCTTTACATGAGGCCTAACTGGATCATATTGAGGTTTTGCATTCCTATAAAATTTATGCTTATTCTTGTTGGATGCAGTTCATCCTAGATTTTATTCTAGTTCCATATATAAATGCATGATGATTTCTTCCAGGTTGGGATCTAGAAGATGATGTAACGTTTCACATCATAACCTAAGTACATGCTCATCATTCTAAGTTCTTACCCTTTATAAGAGCTCTTTTGGCATTGATAGAAAACTACCTTAAGTGAATCCCAATTCAGGCCTATCAGTGGATTCCTTTTAGACTCTAAACATTCACTCTAATTTTTCATTAGCCTTAGAATTTAGTTAAATACTCCTTGAGGTCATTAATCTCCTTCATTAAAGTCTAATTATCATCAACAATTTATCTCTATCATTATTTTAAGAAATTTCCAAGCTCTTACCATCTAATATGTCATGCATTTCATTTTCAACTGATTATTCTATATCATACATTCAATATAATATTCGATGGCATACATAATTCTAAAAATTCATGGTTTCCTAGTGTTTGGAAGATAATTATTTCCTTTTAAAGATCATTACTTCTAAGCATTCTACAAGCTCATCATATGACAATTCAATATTAACATCATCATTATCATCACATGAAAAAGAACAAGAGGGTACCTCATCCTTGTTATCCATGAAGCATATATAAGAAACCTTCTCTTCTTATAAGTCTTAAAGGCACTCAAGAAAGGGAGGGGTTAAATTGAGTGTTCTAAAAAATTTTCTAAGCTAATCAACCTAAGTCACCTAATCAATTCCAACATAATGCAAGCCTTACACTAAGAGTCAACCTAAAATAATATGCCAATGTATTTTCCAAAATAATAACAATGTAAATATTAATCAACCATATAATAAACAAAAATTAAGGGGCTCAAGGAAGAGATGATACAATAAAATTTATAGTGGTTTAGCAATGAAAACAATTATCTAATCCACTATCCAATAATTGATGTTGGACATTTAACTAAATCATAATCACAAATACAATCTTCTTCTCTGGGTGAAGAGGAACTTTTAACAACCCAAATCTTCTTTTTAAAAGCTAAAGAGGAGCTTTCAACAAACCTTTTTCAAGGCAAGGAGGAGCCTTTATAAGATTAACGAACCCACCAATATGAAAACCCTTTTAAAATAACCAAAATAAGCCTTTAAAAGTGTTTCACTTTAAACTCAGTAAACCAAGGGCTATTATGCTTTAAAAAAATGAACAATATGATCAATAACCTCTTAAAAGCTTAAAGAAACAAAATATGATGAATTATAAATACAAAAATTGGATTCAAACTTAGAAAGATGAAGATTGAAGAATATGAACTATGAAAACTTAAATATTTTGATAAAGGTGAGTTTATAATCTCACAATTCAATCATATTTTATAAAAATATTTAGAAAAAATACATATAACACTTAGATATATTATTCTGAAGGTAAAAGAAACATTGAATAGATTTGCTAATCAATGGAGAAGATAAAACATTAGGTTTATAGATAAAAGGGGAGTAAATTTATAGATTTGATGCTTCACTGGTCGATCTATGTCAAGCATCGGTCGACTAATAAGTGATTGGCCAATTGCTTATACTGGTCAACTGATGGCCTTATAAAATAGGCACTAGATGACCGATTAACAAAGATTAGTCACCTATAACACTACATAAACATAAAATCCATCTAAAAACATCTTCGAATCATTTCTTTCAATCTTAATTCAATTTAACTAAATTACAAAACATTCCCTAAGTGAATTTAAATACCAAGACATGAAAATTGAAATACATGCAACGTCTTGATTTATGACCAATTTAGCACATTCTTGAACCTTTTGTCTTTAAACTGATTCAAAACCAATCCAAAGCATTTTAAACTAATTTCATTTTCTTCATAAATATAAGTCATATGGCACCCAAGAGGAGGTGAATTGGGTATTTAAAAACTTCTTATCTAATTAAAACTAGCAACCTAAATCAGTAGGAAACTAAATACAATCACTAAACCAAGATTCAACCTAAGATGGAATGAGAATGCAATAACCAAAATTAATGAAATAAATTAAGATTCAAGATACAATCAACCATAAGTAAAGGAGTTAAGATAAGAGAAGAGCACAAGCAAATTAAAGAAGTTCACCTACTCCAAAGATAGGGCATGTCTCCTTTCTAACTACTTGTTGGATGATTCTATACTAATTAATAAAAACAAGTACAATCTTCTTATAAGGTGAAGAGTAACCTTTATAATCTTACTTTCCAAGGGTGAAGAGTAACCCATAACAACAATCTTACTTCCTAAAGGTGAAGAGTAACCTAAAAACTATCCAAGTGATTCAATTTTCCTAAATTCAAGTAACCAAATACACCTTGAAAGGTGTTTCACTTAATTCACAATTAAACTAAGGGCTTTAACTTTTAATAAATGATATGAATGAATGATGACAATCTTGAAAGCTTAAACAAACTTAGTATGACATAAATTAAGCATCGAGAACATATATGTATATATGCAATATGATCAAGATAAGCTAATTACAAAATCTGGACAATTTAAGCACTCTATGAATATTCAGCTAAAAACACAAATATAAGTAAATAAAAATCAAAGTCAAAATAGCAGAGCACTCCTAACACCTTATATGAACTAACCACAATAAATGTATGCACCCAGAAACTGATTCAAATGAAGAAATTTATGATTAAATGAAGGACATAAAAAACTAGACAGTTTTGATGTATGAATGAACTAATGCACACAAGTAATGAAATAATTAACTAAAAATTAGAAAATAAGATTATTCTGACTCCTAAGAACTTTAAAAAACATAAAAAAAAATAACAACCATAAAGAAATAGATTAAGTAAGTTGAAATCGAAATCAAATTTAAACCAGTAAAAATAGTAGCTATCTTGAAGTATATGAATGTTCAAGTTCAATGATAACTAAAACAGACCTCATAAATTCGAAAAAAAGTTTTAAAACAATCTAAGGACCTTAAGCAAACTAAAAGCTCCAATAACACGATTTTAGAAACAAGTTTTATCACCTAAAATAGAGATTCAAGCTAGAATAGTCTCAACAGAGATACTTTTGATAAATGTAGGAGTTCTAGCTTCAATATGATGAAAAAGCCTCTCTAAAATGTAAAAGATAGATCAAATAAACTCTAAACACTCAAGAAAGAGATTAAGAACAATTTTGCACAATAGAAACATAATATGGTAGCAAACAAATGAGTGAAAATAAGTGTAGTATAAATATGGACAGCTTAAGACTTTAGAGAGATTCAAGAGGCTTGATCAGTTTTTGGAGTGTCTAGAGAGTCAAAATTCATTTCTAGAGGTTATATAGTAAAACAAACAAATTTTTTTTATAAATAATATAGTAACAATTACTTTGAATTGAAATTTTTTTTAGATTGATGTTTAAATTATCAACCTTAAAGCTTCATCCTAAGAGAGAAGCCTAAAGAAGAGTAAGAACAGGGGTAATTCCTATTTCGAAAAGGCTAGCTACTGAGAAAACTCAACCTCTCCAATCAGTCGAGCGGCTTCACTCCTTTTGTATGCATACGGGAAAGCTCTAGTACGCATTAATTTTGCAAAAAAAATTTCTTTTTTTTCCGGCTGTAACTATAATAAATAGGCTAACCAACTATTCAAAAGTCTTATAGTGAGATAAGAGGAGGTAGATAATCTAAACATCAATCTAAAAAAATTTCAATTCAAAGTAATTGTTACTATATTATTTAAAAATATGTTTGTATACTCTCATATATATGTAATATTATAGATATTAAATTTGTAAAAAATAAAATATTTGTATGATTTATTTGATTTTTTAAATATTTTTTTTAAAAGAACACAATATTTACATCACATATTTATTTTCTTTAATTATTAACAATTTTAATTTTATTGTTAAAATAATTCATTAATTGAGTTTAATATCATTTAAGTCTTTGTAATTCGGTAAACTATCAATTAAGTCCCTATAATTTGATAAACTATAAAATAGGTTCCTATATTTTTAATTTTTTTCATTATCACTTCAATGTCACATGGCATGTCCACGTGTTGTCACGTGGCACTGTTAGTCAGAAATAACGAAGGGACTAACGGTAAAAGTAATTTGAAACTTTAGGAACTTATTTGATAATTTTGAAACTATAAGAACCTAATTGATAATTTGCCAAACTACATGAGGTGTTAGTGAAATTAACTCTAATTTCAAAAAAATGTCAAAAATATATTTTAAAATTAGGTATTTATTTTACATAAATTTCAAATATAGAAATATCTCAACTTGAATTATATATATATTTTTTCAATCTCATATTTAAACTATCAAATTTAATACATTTTAAACCTTTTTTAACAACACATTTTCTAGTATATAATTACCTATGTGGATTTTAAGGGTTTAAAATGTGTGCCTCTTATTTTATAGTATACTTTAAGAATTTCGGGAAATAGATAATCTCCATGGAAGTACTGGTTTTCACCTTAAGAGAAGATTTTGCTGCAATAATTCCTAATTACATCGTATAAAAAGTAATTAACTGATTCTTAATTTGATTTGGACAAACACTGACTGGTTTTATTACATCTGAACTCGTGTATTTGTTTTGGTTTGCATGCCTAAACATAAATAAATAAAACTACTTAGATATTTTCCCAGTCTTAATCCGACCCCAGTTTCTCACTTCACCTGACGAAAGTCATTTACTCTCTCTCAACACTGTGCACGTTTATAGCGCTTCTAGAGAGAGAAGCTACCACCTTTCTTCTCTCTCTACCCCTCCCAAAGTAGCCAAGTTCTAGAGAGAGAAAGAAGGGAAGCACGCGAGAACCTTGTTTGTCATCTTCTGTCATTGTTTTTTCTCAGATGATCAACGAGAGAAGAAATTCATGTGAAGAAAGGAACTAGCAGAAGAGCAAATGGAGTTTGTAGGTAAAATTGTGCAGAAGGAGTTAACAACCGGTGTTGTACAATCGTACGACGCATCTTCTGGATTCTTCTTGATTGCGTACCAGGACGGCGATTCAGAGGAGATGGGTTTTTCTGAGGTTGTTGGACTTCTGAAGGGGAAAGGAGGCGCTTCTATTGATCACAAGCCTCGAGTTGGTCGCAAACCCAAGAAGCGACGACGTATTGAGCCGAGAAAGCACGGGAATGAAGGAGTTGGAGAATCGGGTAACTCGGATTCAATTGGGAAAACCCTAGAGAGACTTATAGAGAAGAATGGAGATTTGGGCATGGTTGGTAATGTGGATTTGAATCACGATTTGGTGGCAAATTCGAAACAATGTGATAGTTTTAAGAGAAACATAGGCGTTGACTTGAATAGAACGGTAGAGAATGGAAATGTTGGTTTTAAAAATGTTTTAGATTTGAATGCTGGTTTCAACTTGAATTTGCATGAAGGGTTTGATTTGAATGAGGGGAGTTACGTAAATGTTGATGTTCAGGGGGTGTTGAACAAGAGAGGGTGTATTGACTTGAATTTAGACGCCTGTGGCGATACAGAAGAGAGTTTTGAGGAGGTCCAGTTGACTGGAAGAGTTGTGGAGACCCAGAAAAGGGAACGCAAGTTTGATTTAAATCTGGTGATTGATGAGGAAGTTAGGGATGATACCATTTATGATTATGAAGCGCAAGTGAAGGAATGCGTTTCATTTGTGATGGTCAAAGAAGAAGTGGAAAAGATGGAGGAACATAGAATAGTTGGTGTGGAGACTACTGAGGGAGGAACTAGTACTACTGGGATGCTGGAGGAAGTTCATGATACTAATGAGCCATGCATAGGGACACCTAAAGGAATTCAGAGGGGTGAAACTGTTTGTGGTCAAGATGCAAGAGCTTGTGAATCTCTTGAAATGCTAGATGGCAGAGATATTAAGCAGGGTGGTGAATTAATTTCCGGGGAACAAGGTAATACTGGAGTTAGTGGGAAGGCAAGGGGAAGGGGGAGGGAGAGGAGAAGAAAGCCTGCAGACAGTTGGAATTGTGCACCAAAAGCAATGATCTTTGCAGATGCAGATGATTTTAAGGGAGATTTTGTTATGGCGACTGACATGATCCAAGATGACATAGGAAGTGAACGAGCAGAAATCCGTGGTCGCAGAAAGAGGAGGAAACTTTTGGATGACATAAATTCTACTCCTAAAACGACAGTGTTGAGAAGGAGTACTCGTCAAGGCTTGGCTAAAAACACTGTTTTAGCATCTGTGGTGCCTATCGTGGCCAATGACTTATCAGTCTCTACTCCAATTAGTGTACTGACTGAGGAAAATCCTGTGATGTTACAGCATGAAAGGTTTGAAGAGGCTGTGATTCTTCCTGTGAAAGTGCAACTTCCGCCTTCTTCATGGAATTTAGACTTGGATGGAATTCCAGTACTAGACGTTTTTGCAATATATGCCTGCTTAAGATCATTTAGTACCTTATTGTTTTTAAGTCCGTTTGAGTTGGAGGATTTTGTGGCAGCATTGAAGTGCAACTCTCCCAATTCATTATTTGATTGCATTCACGTTGCTATTCTGCAAACTCTAAAGAAGCATTTGGAACACCTTTTCAATGAAGGTTCAGAATCTGCTTCTGATTGCCTCAGGTATACTTCTCTTTCCTCTCAGATTTCTATTGCTACAATGTGGTCGTCTTCACTTACTGTTTTGGAAAATTTTCCACTGTTGTAGGAGTCTTAACTGGGGTTTGCTGGACTTGATCACATGGCCTGTGTTTATGGTTGAGTATCTCCTCATTCATGGTTCGGGGTTGAAACCTGGATCTGATCTGAGTCATATGGAGCTCTTGCAAAATTACTATTATGAGCAACCACTGTCTGTGAAAGTTGAGATTCTACAGTGTCTCTGTGACAATATGATTGAGGTGGAAGCCATTAGGTCAGAGCTTAGTAGGAGATCTTCTGGTGGTGAAGGTGAGTTGGACTTTGATCGAAATGTGAAATTTGGGGTGTATAAGAAAAGGAGGGCTGGAATGGATGTGTCAGGTAGCTTTTGTTTGACCAAGGAGTCTTCTGATGATACTGCGGATTGGAACAGCGATGAATGTTGCCTTTGTAAGATGGATGGGAGCTTGATATGTTGTGATGGTTGTCCTGCTGCTTATCATTCAAAGTGCGTTGGTGTTGTTAGTGATTCTTTGCCAGAGGGTGATTGGTACTGCCCTGAATGTGCTGTAGATTGGTATAAACCTTGGATGACACCAAGAAAGTCAATTCGAGGAGCAGAGCTACTGGGTGTTGATCCTTTTGGCCGGCTATATTTTAGCAGCTGTGATTATTTGTTGGTGTAAGTTTGTGATTGTACATCATGTTTATGTTCGCTGATTCACCATTATACTGCAATCTCTTTTCTTTCCCCAAATTTAAAAAAAAATGTCAATAACAATTGAAATATTGATCATTTTGTGTTTTTTTTTTTAAGAGGTCACTTATCTCACATTATCTTTTCCTAGCATCATTATGTACATGATGTTTGGATGTATTTAGTGTAACACTTTTACTTGTTCATTATATTGATTTTTTATATTCGCAACTTTTTCTAAATTCTTACATGCTTCTATAAACTGTTGACTGTGCAGATCAGATTCATGTGAAGGTGAGGTTTCATTTAATTTTTACCACAAAGATGATCTCAATATGGTTATTGAGGTGCTAAAGTCTTCAGAGATGTATTATATGGGCATCTTGGGAGCAATTCAAAAGCATTGGGGTATGCCTGCAAGCTCTTATGGAGCAACTAGAACTTTGAGTCCAGTAAACCATACTCTTTGTGCAGACCTGTGCAAAGCTTCCCCATCCTTGGTTTTGGCAGAAACTTGTGCAGTTGACAGTGAGAATCTCCATGACAGAAGGCTTCAAGAGGAGTATGATACTGGATCTGCTAGTCTTGATTGTGATAGCTCAAAGTCTGGGAATCCTACATGTTTAAATCTTGATGGATTTGCTGAAACCACCCATATGTCTGCTGGGAATGAGAATTTCCAGAATGGTGGGACTGAATGTTCTAAGGTTTCTAATGAATTAAAGAAATATGAAAGTCAAGGAAGATGCATAGCTGTTGGGGGCAACTCTTTTTCATCTAGCAGCTTAGATTTAAAATCCACAGGTACTGGTTGTACAGTATCTGCAGTCAATATAAGTGATAGGGAAGCTAAGTTAGTGCGGCCTGGAACTGGTTACATTAACTATTATAGTTTTGGTCATGTGGCTTCATTAGTTGTTGAGGAGTTGATGCGTAAATCCTCAGATAAAAACAATGAAGATGCCATAAAGTCAGATGAGGAAACAATTTCAGCTCAGATTAAGGTTATATCAAAGAAAAATGCCTTGTTCCACTGGCCAAATATTATGGGAATGAATGACAATGTGCAGACAGAGAAATGCGGATGGTGTTTCTCTTGCAGGGTTCCCACTGATGAATCAGATTGTTTGTTTCATATTAGTTATGGTCCTTCTAAAGAAGTGTCTCTAAATGAGATGGGTGATCTTCAATTAAAAAGAAACAGAAGTCATCTTATTGTGGTCACTTGTTACATTCTCTCCATTGAAGATAGGTTGCAGGGACTTTTGTTAGGCCCATGGTTGAATCCACACTTTACCCAGGTTTGGCGCAAAAATGCTCTTAAGGTGCCTGATATTGTGTCTCTGAAACATTTACTATTGATGGTAAGGTTTTTTCTTTCATTAGTAGCTAATAAATCAAATATCCAGTTGCGTCAAGCGTTTATTCCAAAGGAACCAAATTTGTTTTTTCACTTTTTAACACCTAAATTAGTTTGTTTGCAGTTTTTTCTTTATACTGAATGAATTTGATTGGATATTAAATATTCGCCTGTAGTGGAATTGCATTATAAAATATGGGTATCATAGGAGATTTACACTAGGATCACATGTCTAGTATGATTGTCTTACGGAGTCCTTAAACCAACCTGAAGAAATATGTTTTCTCTCTTGAATTTCTAGAATTTATTCAGATCAGAGACTCTCATGTCACTGCTTAATTACGCTTTCATCTTAACATTAGAGTTGCAGTGTTGGTCCTTGATTTAGAACCTCCAAGATGCTCTCAAACTTTTTTAATCCCTGTGATGTGGCTTCTAATCTATTCTCTTATCTAGTTTCTTTTGTTATTATGGGCGTTGTGCAGCTGGAGTCAAATTTGAGTCATCTTGCTCTTTCAGCAGATTGGTTAAAGCCTGTTGATTGCACCATCACAATGGGTTCAGCTTTGCATATTTCAACTGCCTATTTACGTGCATCAGCAAAGGCTGGAATAAGCCGAAAAAGAGCTAGGAATTCAGAATTTGAGGCCAATTCTTCAAATTCTGAGGGTGGGTTGAGTATGTTTTGGTGGAGGGGTGGTAAGCTGTCTCGGCAACTATTCAGTTGGAAGGTTTTACCTCGCTCCACGGTGTCCAAAGCTGCCAGACAAGGTCTGCAATTGTCCCTTATAGCTTGTGGGTGTCAGTATTAAACTTCAGTTAACTAAATAACTTGTTCTTAATCTATTTATGTTTAAAATTTGCAGCTGGGTGTACAAAGATTCCTGGCATATTGTACCCTGAGAATTCAGATTTTTCAAAGAGAAGCAAGAGTCTTGCCTGGAGAGCTGCAGTTGAGTCATCAAAGAGTGTGGAGCAGCTTGCTTTGCAAGTATCGATCTTATTACCTACCTTGTCATTTACTAACTATCAGTACATTTCCTTACATTTCTTCTGAAATTCTTGGCAAAAAGCCTTCTGCTGTTTTTTATTCTGATTGTATCACTCCAAGTAGGGATATTAGTAGCAAATGGAGAAAATTTTCAATAAAAAATGTTAATTCCAGAAAGCCAGAAACAGCTGACCCTTGTCGCTACACCTGCCTTCCGT
>JAOXYD010019199.1:0-28337 GCA_028565735.1 Pinacopodium congolense
ATTAGGTTGAATATTGGTTTAGTGATTGCATTTAGTTTTCCAATTGAATTAAGTTGATAGTTTTGAGTTTGGAAAAAGTTTTTAATACCCAATTCACCCCCCCTCTTGGGTGCCATAGGACTTACACAATTATCATCAAAATTAAGGAAGAAGTACATTATGATTAAGAAATAGCTCACGCGAGGTCTAACATCCTAGTCTCTCATTTAGGCCTGCTCATCAAACAGATGCTAGTTTGCATTGAATTTATATGAGAATTTATAACCAAATTGGCAATTGCATAACTTTCAACAAATCCTATCTCGTTATGGGAAGCAAGACATAGGTATCCATAGCTATTAAATGTAATACTTAAGGACTCAAATTTGAGTTTGCATATATTGACAAAGGAATGGATTTTAATTTAACATTACATCAAATTAAATCCATCATTATTGGTTTCAGAAGAATGATCAGAGGGGACTATAGTAATAATATATAAATGATCATCGGAGGCAAGTGCAACAGATCCCTAGACATTGTTATCTAAGTTATAGAGATAATTGCATATATGTGCAAGTGACTTAAGGTGAAAAGAATGTGGAGCTATTGATACATAATTGGTTGCATCATGGCTAACTAAATTGGTAATTGTTGTTATACATAATCCAAAACAGTTACTGCTGCTTAAAAAGAAACTCCTTGAGAATGAATTGGAGTTTAATATTATATCTATTTTAGGATCTAAACAAATGTTGATCACTTTTAAATCTAGGGTATCGGTTGAGATGTGTGTAGAATAAAGAAAACCTCTTTTGTCTAATACTTTAGTAGAAGTTTAAAAGTGGTCTCTTCACACTACACTAAGGAATTACTGGTGTGGATTGATTTCTTTAGTGTCCTACATAATTTATGGAATGAGGAATTCCTTTGCTAATCACTTTAGGACGTATGTGACCATTCATCTAGATATAATGACTCATACTAGATTTGATTTGGCTATTATCCTTGTTTTAGCACTGGTTTCTCTTATTTATTTAGCAACTAATATGGTGGTAAACAAAGATAGGATGCTTGTTTATGTAAGGGAAAATTCAATGAAGGTGCAATTTATAGAGTATGATGAAGATGTTGATTTATTGAGTCCGAATGATATGTGATCCAAGCGACATTCTCCAGTAGGTGTACAATATTCTATTCAAGAAACAATAAGGGAAGGATTTATTCATATGCCAGATGAAGGTGCAGGACAGGACTATGTAGTGGAAGTGAAAATGGAGAATTAGAGTCTTTCACTATAGGACAATTTAAGCCTCAATCAACCAATTGTGGATACTTCTAAGTAGGTGGGTATGAATTTTTGAATTCTATACCAAGAGAGGGTCAAGTGCAGAATTATAAGGTAGAAGTTGCAATAAAGTCATCATATCCTACACTAAGTAGCCCATTTATTACAATAAGAAGGAATGATATATGAAAATCAAGAAAATACAAGAAAATGGTATATGGTATAGTCTTTAAACGTGTTACGCAGCTTCAAATCCTATCTTAGAGACTTGTATTCAGAACTACAATTAAAATTAGACAAACAGATAGGAGATAGTAGAAGGTTCTACAAGTTGAACCAAGTTAGTAGAGGTTGCGTGGGATGTCAGAATGCAGTTAGGATTATTTGAGGCTTTTTTTAAAATGGAGATAATCAAGGTGATTAGTGATAATCTAATTCAGGATCTTTAAGGAGAGAGTAGATTGTTTATAGGAGTTTTTAATTGAAGATAAACTAATTTTTATGTTGTTTGCTATTTTTGGTTATTCTACAAGTATACATATTGTAACTTATAGTATAACTGATTTCAATCCCACAAAGATTGATTCTAGTAACCTATAAATTTGAATTACACTTTGTTTAAGGTAAAAGGAAAATATAGAAACTTAAAATTAAACTAAACTAACGAAACTTGAATGAATATAATCGCAAAAAAGAGCATAATACAGAATATACTCAATAGTGAAGACTTATGGGTTGTTCTATCCTTGTTTGTCTTTCGTTTACCTTATTGATTTAATTGTGTTTGATCCTAGATATCCAATAGTTGATTATCCTCTCTCTAGATCTAACCAATTAATCTTAATTGAACTACCTAAAAGTTAAATTGTAATCTCTCGGTTCACAACACTACTCCTAAACAATATAATTAGATTTGAAGCAATCCTAAAGACAATTAATAAATAATTAAGATCTCTCTTCAATCACCTATTAATCAGTTAATTTCAGGTCCATTAAACTACCAATTCTCATTGGGCACCCTAAATTAAATAAATCAAAGCAATATCTCGATTTGAAGTGATTATAAGCTTAATAATTAACAGAAATAACTATGCATTAAATCAATATAGTAAAACTTGGATAAACAATTTAAGAACAATTCCTAAAATATATTTAGCAATCTGTAATCATATTCAAACAAAGAGTATTCAGATTAAACATCAAAAGGAAAGTAAAAGAAAGATGAACTAGTAAAGATGATGAAGCCTCCTTTTTAGAAAAATCTTAATAGCCCTTGTTAAATCTTGATTATCTTCCTTCTTTTTAAGTTTCCACACATTTTTTCTCATTCAAAACCCTCTGTTTTTATCTTGGATGCATCCTAGGGTCAGAAGTATGGCTGATAGGGTTCCTCACATCTTCTTATGTCCAAACAATCATAAAAACACATCTTGTACATATTTTGACACGTCATCCCGTCATATCAGACCTCCAAATGTTATGAAATTTGACCTTTACTTGGTACTTTTGCTATATCCTCATCTACAGACCTCCAAATCTCATGAAATTTCATATGTAATCTCCTCACATGATTTTGTAGCACCTTGAAAATTTTTATAGAAATCTAAGCTCTTTAATGGCACCTAATGCATCATCTAAATTACAATATGAAATTAGTGTTATTTTGGGTCTCATTTATTACCTGCACATCCAAACATCAAAGTGTATCAACCTATTCCTCAAATAAGTTCATATTTTGCCCTAAAACACTAAAAAAACACAAAGAAACACTCAAACACCTAAAAGATAATGAAAAGGATGCAAAAGTTCATACTAACGAAGTTTAAAACATGTAAACAACACTTAAAATACTTTAAAACAACCTAGAAACATAATATGAAAGCACACTTATCAACTTCCCTCAACTTAAACCTTTGCTTCTCCTTAAGCAAATAAAATACAACCATTACATTCCATCAGTTCATTTTCAAAAGTGCACGTAATCTTTCAAACTTTGGCAACTCGAATATCAAGTTACTACACACATCATAATTTTTTCATCAGTACACAAAAACAAGCTCAACTTATGATACCATTGATCAAAGGAAAGCATAAAATCAAGATTGATTTTCCTCATGATTTTCACTCATTTCACTCAAGTGTTTAAGGGTTGGTGTTTCGCTCAAGACTCCCTCTAGGAGACCATACTACCATAGGCTTGCAAATACATCAATTTTCTTTCATATAGATTACATGCTATCATGAATTCAAAAGAACTTTTGTTCATAGCTGTAATGGGGCTTGGGTTAAGGGGAATTAAAAAGGTTGAAGGTTTTGTCACAAGTTTTCATAAAGCAGTAAGTGTAAAGGGATGACCAAATATAACTTCTGAGATATGCGTGTGAATATATCTAATTACTCATTACTGCTTATTGCTACTATATTTAATTCTTTTCTTCTTTTTTCTTCTTTTTTCTCTTTTTTTTCAATAATAATGAAACAATAGCAGCAACTATATACAGTGCAAAGTATGAGTAAAAGCACCTCTCAAATCATCTCATAATAAAATATAAATCAAAAGTCTCAAACTAATGCTCACTTAGTACTTCATTAGACTTGTGATTGGGTAAGGTTAATGGAGTTTCTAGGCTTTTAATAGAAGGTATTTAATCCAAGAAACAACATGGTTAACGACTCAAAGGGGTTACAAGGGATAATGAATCATGTGGGTCATTTAAGTCAAGGGTTTAAAAATAAAGATGGCCTTAATCCTTTCCATAGAACATGCATCTAGTAGTTTCAAGCATATTCAGAGCAAGTTCTAAAGATAGTCTTTCTAAGGGAGCATCACATATAACAAAGAAAATCAAATGACTGAAATATAGTCATATAAGCTCAATACCTTCTTCTTTTCTTCTTTTTGCCTTCCACTCAAACTACCTAATTTAACTTCAATCACACAACTCAATCTCATTCCAACTACTATGATGAGATGCATGACAAGCTATATGTAACAAAATTCAACTAACCTAGCGTTAATGAATGTATGATCACGTTTCTATAATGACATAAAAAGGAATGCAACCAAACCCCTTCCCCACACTTAAACCACACATTATCCTCAATATGGAGAAGGGCCACACATTAGAACCACAAATAAAAGGAAAAGGAAAAGAAAAAAAGAAAAAAATAATAATAAGGGTAAGAAAACTTGTGGAGATTCTGGTGGAGGCAATGTGGGGGATGGCACTTGAAATCCTTGTGATTCAAAGAATTTTAAAAGCTTCTTATTATGTTGACGTTGGTTTAACTCTATTCGCTCTAACCACCTTACCATTATGACTAGAAAAGGAGTTCAAAGTTATGAGCTATATCATATTACCCTTAGTTGGGGTCACTTCTTTCCCGTTAGAATGTTTGTTTCCTGTAACTTGTGTTCTCTTAAGTGTCATGATGATGTGTATTGGGTAAAACCTGAAGACTTTGGAGAAAAGGGATATATGTTGATTCTATCTAACAAGCCTACAATCAAAATAAATAAACTCAAGCTTGGGGAGTTTCAAATAAGTTAGGGTATAGAAAAAATAAAAAATAGAAATAGAAATAATAAAAATGATAAAAGTAGAATTAAAATTAAATAAAAAGGAAATAAAATAGAAAAAAGAATAATAAAAGAAAAGAGAAAATATAAATATAAATATAATATAAGAATATAAAAAATAATAAAATAAGAATAATAATAATAATAGTAAGAGAAATAAAAATAAAAATAAAATACAAAATTACAATAAAAATAAAAGAAAAGGAAAGGAAAACTAATAATAATTAAAATAAAAAAAGAAATTAAGAAAAGAAAGGGAAAACGTTAATTTAATGTTGTAAAAAAAGTATAAAAAATAAAAAATAATAGAGACCTAGCCATTTGCTTCTGTAAGTCGCTATAATGACAATTATTAAATTTTTTTAGTTTTTTCTTTTTTTAGTTAAAAAGTTCTAATTTTTTATTTTTTATAATTTTTTTGTTCTGTTTTGCACATTTTTTGAATTTTTTTTAAAATACAAATTTTTATAACATAAATAAATAAATAAATAAAACTAAAAAAATTTGAAATTTTTTTAAAACACAAGCTTTTGTTTTTGTAAATATATATATATATATATATATATAGTTAAGACCTCAATTAAACACCCAAAAACTAACTACGAATAAAAACATGCTAATTTAGGGTCCTTAACTTGACCATGCTCAGTTTAACTTTAAGAAATAAGAGAAGGGAAATAGAATATGCACCTTTTTTTTGTGGAAATCCTCCAAAGTATAGCTTGCCATGATTTTTGTTCATCTTAAATGTATTTTTTTCAAAGCTTTCCATCTCAAGAGCCTTATGCTTATAATCCGAAATGATTTGAAATAGTGCTTTCCATCGACTCTTGAGTTTACTCATAATTAACTTCAACCTTGCTTTGAGTCATTTGTTTCTCTCCTGAACTAGCCTTTCTACTTGTTGTAAAATCATTTTTGTAGGAAGGATAATAGGTAGTGGTTTGTTCTCACCAAAAGAGGCATGTTTCAAATATGGACGTAAGGAGTGCACTATGAGTATGGGTGGTTTCGCCAAGGAGAATGGAATAGGAGCCTTCGTTTGTACTAAAAGTTCTTAATTTGATATCGCACCTAACTCCTTCTCCTTCTAAACTTCTTCAATGACTTTACTCTTAACTTCCTCAACATGATTCACTTCTTTCTCTTTCACACCCTTTTTAACCGCATCTATTAGCCTTAGTGCTCTTCTAGTGTTCATGAATGGTCTCTCTAAAAGCAATGGACAATTCCTGTCTTCCTCAAAATCAAGCACACAAAAAAATCTACTAGAATAAAAAACTTGTCTACCTTAACGGGTAAATCTTCCACCACACCAACCAGATTCTTGATTGATTGATCTACCAACTGTATAAGCATGGATATTAGCTTTATATCTCCTAGCTCCAATTTCTTGAAAATTGACAAAAGTATAAGATTGATACTTGCTCCTAAATCACATAAGCACTTAGAAAATTTCAAGTTACCAAACACACAAGGTATAATGAAACTCCCTAGATCTTGTAACTTAGATGGTATATGACTAGTGATGATAGAGCTGCAATTCTCCATTAAAGCCACCGTTTGATTATTTTCCCAAGTCTGCTTTTTTATAAGAGATCCTTGAGAAACTTGGAGTACTTGAGCATATTCTCTAGTGCTTCTGCAAATGCCAAGTTATTCTACAACCTCTTCAGTTTATCCAAAAACTTGGCGAATTATACATCTATTTGATTCTTCGTAAGCCTTTATGGAAAAGGAATCTTGGCCTTATACGACGGTGGTAGGACATATGGCTTCTCCTCCTCCTTTTCTTCTTCTTTTTCTTAACTTTCCTCCTTGGAGCTTTCGACCATCTCTAATGTCTCCTCTAGTTCTTTTCCTGATATAAATTTGATAGCCTTTAGTTTTTCCCTTGGATTGGACTTTGTATTGGTGAGAAGACTCCCCACAGTTCTCATAGATAATGCATTTGCTAGTTGCCCAACTTGAACCTCCAAATTATGAATGGAAGAAGCATGATTCCTTACAAGTTGATCAAATTTTGCTTCCATCCTCTTCTGGCTCTCTTCTTCACTATTAAACTTTGAGCTGAGCACATCCATAAGCTTATCCATATTTGATTCTAGTACTTCAAGCCTATCTAGTTAAAAGCTTAGTGACCCTTACGCTTATATTGCTACCTGCATTATTAGTCCAAGAAAAGTTTGGGTGGTTCTTCCACCCTAGATTATGAGTACTAGAGTAGAAGTTATTACTTGGCATCTCTTACGATGCTTCCATGTAATTCACCTATTCTATCTCACTACTAGCCATTAAGAAGAACTTTACAGTTATATGGCTCTCTTGACCACACAATTCACACCCATGTTGTACTGCTTTTATGATTAAGACAAAACAGCCTGTAAGGTATTTAATTACTTAACCAATGTTGACATCTGAGCTTGTAAGACATTCACCAAATCTATGACAATAACACCCTTCTGCTCCTTAAAAAATGGTTGGTTACTCCGTTCTGTACTTTACAAGCAGCTATTAATTGCCATCTTGTCTAATAAGCCATGAGCTGCATCTATCGTTTTTCACATTAAATATCCCCCTGCTACTGCATCTATAGTACCTTGTGTCTGTGTAGTCAATCCATTATAAAACATTTGTAGCAGAAATTCCTCGGTAGATTATGGTGGAGGCAACTCCTTTTCAATTTCTTGAATCTCTCTTATGCTTCATATAAAGACTTACCTTCGTTCTGTTGTAAATTTATTATCTCCTTAATGATTCTAGTGGTCTTCGTCAATGGAAAATACTTGGCTAGGAAGGCTTATACCAACTGCTCCCATATCATAATATTCTTTACATTTAGAGACTTTAACTAAGCCTTAGCTCAGTCCTTCATAGTAAAAGGGAATAACCTCATCTTTATGGTGTCTTCTGATAGCCAATTATATTTGAAAGTGTCACAAATTTCTAAGAAGTTGACCAGGTGAGCATTAGGATCTTCATTGACCAAGCCATATAATTGAACATTCATTTGCAACATGTTTAACAATGCTAGTTTGATCTCAAAATTGTTGGCCTAGACTGGGGATCTTGTAATACCCTGCTGATTAACGTTAAAACCAGGTCTCATGAAGTCCATAAGAGTTCGCTGGTGCTCATCTTGATTCTTGTCTTCTGCCATTGTTCTTTATATAGATTCCTGGCACTTCACCTTTTGAAATTCTCTTTCAAGCTTGGTGATGTCTGAAAATTCAACTTCTTCTAACTTATTTAAACTTCTCGCCACTCTTGTGTTCATGCACTTGTAATCACACAAGATAATTATCAAAAATCCTTAAATCAAAGTAATTCAAATTGAACAAGATGCTAAATAATAATCTCCGACAACAGCACAAAAAACTTGTTTGCTAGTTTTAGTTACATGCAAGTATACAGATCGTAACTTATAGTATAATTGATATCGACCTCATGAGGATTGATTCTAGTCACCTAACAATTTGAATTGTACTTTATTTAAGGTAAAATAAAAATATAGAAACTGAAAATTAAACTAAACTAACAAAACTTTAATGAATGTAATTATAGAATAGACAGAAGATACTCAATAGTAGAGACTTAAGGGTTGTTCTATCCTTATTTATCTTATTTTTACCTTATTGATTTAATTGCGTTTAATCATTGATATCCAATAGTTGACTACCCTCTCTCCAGATCTAACCAATTAATCCTAATTGAACTATCTAAAATTTGAATTATAACCTCTCAGTTCATAACACTACTCCTGAGCAATGCAATTGAATTTTAAGCAATCATAAGAACAATTAATAAATAATTAAGATCTCTCTTCAACCACTTATTAATCAGTTAGTTTCAGGTCTATTAAGCTACTAACTTTCGTTGCATACCCTAACTCAAATAAATCAAAACATTATCTCGATTTGAAGTGATTATAAGTTTAACAATTAACACAAACATCTATGCATTAAATAAATATAGTAAAAGTTGGATAAACAATTTAAGAAAAATCAATAAAATAGATTTAGCAATCTATAATCATATTAAAATAATGATTATTTATATTAAACATCACAAGGAAAGTAAAAGAAAGATGAACTATTGAAGATGATGAAGCCTCCTTTTTTGAAAAATTCTAGACAGCCCTTATTAGATCTTGATTGTCTTCCATCTTCTTAAGTTTTCACATGTTTTTTCCTTTTTCAAACCCTTTATTTTTGTCTTGGATGTGTCATAGGATCTGAAGTATGGCTGCTAGGGTTCCTCACGTCTTCTTATGTCCAAAAATTCATAAAACACGTCTTACAGACATTTTGCCATGTCATCCCGCTATATCAGATTTTTCAACTTTGACCTCTACTCGGTATTTTTACTATATATTCATCTGCAGACCTCCAAATTTCATGAAATTTGATATGTCATCTCCTCAAATGTTGTTCTAACACTCTATAAAATTTCATAGCAATTAAATCTCTTTAAGAGTACCTAATTCATCACCAAATTTATAGTAAGAAAATTGGTGTTGTTTTGGGTCTCATTTATTACTTGCACATCCAAACATCAAAGTGCATTAATATATTCCTCAAATAAGTTCATATTTTTCTCTCAAACACTAAAAAATAAAAAGAAATACTCAAACACATAAAAGATAATGAAAAGAATGCAAAAGTTCATACTAAGCAAGTTTAAAACACACAAAGAAGACTTAAAACACTTTAAAACAATCTAGAAACATAGTATAAAAACACAATTATCATGTGTCTATGTTAAATTTTATCTTTTAGAGTTGTAGAGGAGGGATACATACCAATAGGAAGCAATTAGTTTTAAGGAAGTTATGTTGTGTTAATAAGGCGATGTTTATAAGGTTAGTTGAAACAAAGAAAAAGTATGTCGATAATTTTATAGTACAACATTTATAATTAAATAATGATTTTGATTATGATTTTATACCATTTTTTGGTGCATCAGATGGAATTCTATTTTTTTTGAATAAAATATAAGTGCAAGTTAGGGAATTGAATAATGATGAATGATGGATTTCAATGGAGCATGTATGGGATTGCTTGTTGATTAAATTTATTTTGATTTATGTTTTTAATTCAGTTGAACAAAGAATGATATTATGGAATAAGCTGTAACAGATATTATCTTTTCAGGGATATGTTGTGATGACCAGGGATTTTAACAAAGTTTTGCATATTAGTGAAAGTATAATGTGTTCTAGATTACTCCTTTAATGCAAAATTTTCAAAATTCATTACAAGCTCTAATTTAACTAAAATGTTGCTACACAGTAGATCTTTTACTTACAATAATTTGCAGGTTGGGTTAAGAATTTATAGATGCTTTATGTCTCCATTCTTGTTACAATCATGGTCATAGATGATGTTAACAGCTAAAGAAAAGTCTTTTTCATATCATGTACCACTATTTTTTAATTCAGAGACAAAAATTGATTGGGGACCAAAATCTTTTACTTCTATAAATGCATGGTGAGAACATCTTATGTTTAAACAATTTTTAGAGGATTCATGGCAATAAATAGTGACCTCCACGATTGGGATTATGGTAATGAAGTTGTGGCAATTAAGAGATAAACTAATGGTATGGAATAAGTCGGTCTTTGGTAATTTAGGCCAAGAAGTTGAACAGCTACAACAAGAACTTCATTCTTTAGACATCATCGTCGATTCAAGAGAATTAACGGAGCAAGAATAGGGTTAGATGAATATGGTTAAATAATAGTTTTTGACCTTTTCAAGAAAATCGGAGACTTTATGGCATCAAAATTTATACGTAAAGTGGAGCCTCTTAAGTGACAAAAATATAGCTTTTTTCCACTTGACAGCATCAGTTCATGTTAGAGATAATTATATATCATAGATAAAAGTTAATAATACTCTTTACTGTTAAGAAACAAAGGAACATACTTTTAAGTACCTTTGGTGATAATAAAGCATCGAATCTTGATGGCTTTAATTTTTATTTCAATAAACATTTTTTAAGTACAATGTAATTGGAGGTCAGGGTTCTTTTGAAGGAATTTTATTTTACAAGCACTTTACCAAAGAGATTGAACTCGTTATTTGTTGTACTGGTACTAAAAATAATAGGATCTTGCCAAATGAAAGAGTTTTGTCCAATTAGCTTGCTCAATAGATTAATGAAGCTTGTCTCTAAAGTCCATGCGATTAAGATCCTTGATGCCAAAATTAATTTAAGAGATGCAACATGCTTTTGTCTAAAATAAAAACATTCATTAGTGCTTTATACTTATTTTAGAGATTATTCACTTTATTAACAAGGGTAATAGTGGTGGATTCATTTTAAAAATGGATTTTAGAAAGGCATATGACTACATCTCATGGAAATTTCTTATGAGTGTGATGGAAGAGATGGGTTTTAGCCAAAAAAGGAAAATTTGGGTACGACATATGTTAAAGACGACTAAGACATCCATTTTGGTGAATGGGACTCCAACAAAGGAATTTAAAATGGAGAGGGGAGTAAGACAAGGAGATCCTTTATTGCGTTTCTTGTTTATTATTGCGGTAAAGGGTTTGAAAAAACTACTAGACACAATGATTGTAAAAGGTATGTCATTAGGATAAGATGTAATAATATGGAGATTTCTTTATTTCCATTTATGGATGATACTTTTCTCTTTTATCCAACAAATTTGACTATGATCAAAGTACTCTTATCTATTCTATGATATTTTGAAGCAATTGTTTACCTACACTGCAAGTATAGAGGTCGTAACTTATAGCATAATTGATATCGATCCCACGAGAATTGAATCTAGACTCCTAACGATTTAAATTTCACTTTGTTTAAGGTAAAATAAGATTGTGGAAACTGAAAATTAAACTTAAAATAACAAATCTTAAATGAAAATAATCGTAGAAGAAAGTAAAACAAAGAAGATACTTAATAATGAAGACTTAGGGGTTGTTCTATCCTTATTTATTCTCTTTTATCTTATAGATTTAATTGTGTTTGACCCAAGATTTTCTAAAAGTTTCATTACCCTATCTTAAGATGTAACTAATTATCCCTAATTGAAATAAGATAGAATTAGTCTTTCAATCTCTCAATCTACAAAACATTTCCTAAATACTCGACTGGATGTGAAGCAATCCTATAGGTAATTAATAAAATAGTTACGATCTCTCTTCAACCACTTATTAATCTATTACTTGCATGTCTGTTAAGTTACCAACTCTCGTTGTGCACCCTAATTCAAATAAATCAAAACAATTCCTCGATTCAAAGTGATTATAAGTTTAACAATCAATACAAACAATTATGCATTAAATCAATAAGAGTAAAGTTGGACAAACAATTCAAGAACAATCCCTAAACTAGCTTTAGCAATCCATAATCATATTCAAACAAATAATATTCAAATTAAACATCAAAAGGAAACAAAGGAAAAGAGAAAACTAATGGTGTAGGTTGAAGCCTCCTTTTTAGGAAAATCTGGACAGCACTTGTTGAATCTTTGGTCTCCTCTCCAAAATTGTGTTGTTTACCTTTCTTCTCTCCACAAAACCTTATTTTCTGTCTTTGATCCCTCCTAGGGTCAGATTGTGGCTACTAGGTTAATTCCCATGACCTTTTAATAATAAAAATTCATAAAGCACGTCCTTACACATTTTGCTATGTCACCCTACTAAATTAGCTTTTTCCAACTTTGACCTTTGATTGGTATTTTCACAATATCTTCGTCTACAGACCTTATTTTGACAGAAAATTTGATATGCAGGCTCCTCAGATATTTTTCTAGCTCTCTATAAAATTTCATTCCAATCCAATCTCTATAAGGACATCTAATGCAACACCAAAATTACAGTACGAAAACTGATGCTGATTTCGGGTCTCATTCATTACCTACAATTCCAAAAATCAAAGTGTATCAATCCATTCCTTAAATAAATTCATATTTTACCCTCAAATACTAAATAATACCAAAAACAATCAAACACCTAAAATATAATGAAAAAGGATGCAAAATTTCATACTAATTAAGTTTAAAACACACAAACAATACTTAAAACACCTAAAAACATCCTAGAAACATACTATAAAAACACACTTATCAACTTCCCTGTACTTAAATCTTTGCTTGTCCTCAAGCAAATTAAACACAACCATTACATTCCATCAATTTGTTTTCAAAGAGACCAAGCGCATGCAATCTTTCAAACTTCAGCAACTTAAATATCAAGTTACCACACACATCATAATTTTTTCATCAGTACACATAAATAAGCTCAAGTTATGATACTATTGATCAAAGGTAAGCGTAAAACTAAGATTTTCCTCACAACATTCACTCATTTCACTCATATTTTTAAGGATTGGTGTTTTGCTCAAGACTCCCTCTAAGAGACTACACTGTTATAAGCTTGCAAATTCACCAATCCTCCTCCACGTAGATTACATGCTAAATGGATCAAAAGGACTTTTGATTAAGGTTGTAATGGGGTCAGGGTCAAGGTCAAGGTGAGTCAAAAATAGATTTTAGGGGTTCTTCATAAGCATTCGTAAAGCACTAGATGTAAAAGGGGACAATAAAATGTATTTCTGAAAAATGCATGTAAATAACTAACTACTCAACATTTATTCTTGCTATTAACTTTGATTCTTTTCTTTCTTTATTTTTTTCTCTTTTTTTTCTTTTTCATTTGATTTTGTTATTTTGTTATTTTCTTTTTATACAATAATATGAAAATAATTAATACAAACGGTAGCTAAATGCAATGTTCTATAAGAGTAGAAGTATTGCTCAACTCATCTCAGAAGAAAAAAAGCAGCTAAAATTCCAAACTAATGCACATTTAACACTTTATTAAACTTGTGATAAGGTAAGTTAATAAGGCTTTTGAGTTTTGGATGTAAAGTGATTAATTCAAAAAAAAACAAGGTTAAAGGCTCAAAAAGGGGTTACAAAGGATAATAAAATTAGGTGGGTCATTTAATTCAAGGGTTAAAAATAAAGAAGGCATTAATCCTCTCCATATATCATGCATTTGGTAGTTTCAAACCAGTTCAAAGCAAGTTCTGAAAGTGATCATCCTAAGGGAGCATCACATATAACAAGAAAAATAAAATAACTAAAATATAGTCATATAAGCTCAATGCCTAACATAGGTTTATATATGAAAATCCATGATAATTTCACGCATTCCTTAATCACTCAAGTATAAATTTATAACTAAGTTTATGCAACCAACTACTTCAATCAATCAGCATGGTTCACCTTCCACTCAAGCCACCTAATTCAACTTTAAGCATACACTCAATCTCGTTCTAACTATTATAATAGAATTTCATGGTATAACACATAATAATGACTCAAGTGCAAAGAAATTAACATGCCTAATACTAACAATCTAACATGTATCATAAATGATATGCAAAATGCAAACACAAATGCAGTGAGTACCTCCCCACACTTGAGGAACACATTGTCCTCAATGTGTGAAGAGATCATCAAAGACAAAGAACACAAAGATTAAAGTAATAAGACACAATAAAGCAACAAACTTTGCAAATAATACAAAACAAACATGCAGACAAAACAAACAATAAATAAGTAGAGGGTAAGAAAACTTATGAGATTTCAGTGGGTTGCAATCTTCAAAACCTACAAAATAAGTAAAAAAACGAAAGTAATAGGAAGGTAAGCTTTAAAGTGATGTAAAAAATAATAAATAAATAAATAACAAAATAAATAAAGAGATAAATAGAACAGAAAAATAAAGTAAATAAAAATAAATAAAACAGAAAAAATAATAAACTAAAATAAAAATAATGAAAGTAAATAAATTAAATAAAAAGCATTAAATAAAAAATATATATTAAATAAAAAAGAAAGAAAAAATATTAAACAATAATAATAAATTTAAAAATGAAATATATATAATAATCAGAAAAAAGAAAAAAATTTCAAATTGTGCATCGCTCAACATGAGTGCGTGATTGAATTGCTGTTGTTTTTTAATTCATTTTTTAATTTGAATTTTTTAAATTTTTTATATATTATATATTTTTATACCTTTTTTTAAACAAATTCTTTTGAAAAAAATTTAAAAACTAATTAATAACAAAACATGCTAAATTAAGGTCGTTAGCTTGACCAATCACAATTGCTAAAAGATTAAAGAAGGAAAAGAAGATACTTACCTTTTCTTAAAGGAAAGTCTTCAAGATACCACTTGCTGTGATACCCAATAGTTTTGAATACTTTTCTCTTGAAGCGTTTCACTCCTACTTTCCCATGCTTGAAGAATTGATCCACTTCAAAAAATCGTCTCTCTCGAAATTTGAATTTACAAAGGAACAACTTCATCTTTGCTTTAATCCTCTTTTTGCTCACCTTAACTACCCTCTTCATATGTTTTAAGGTTGAACTGCTATAAATAATTATGGGTAGTGTTTCTTCTTCATTGAAGGAGGCATGTCTCAAGTTTGGAAGTAAGGATTGCAACTTAAGTATCGGTGGTCTCACAAAGGAAAATAGGGTAAGGGCATTTGCTTTTCCTAAAGGTTCTTACTTCAACCGCTCACCTAACTCCTCCTTCTTCCTTACTCCTTTATCATCTTGCCAATTTGCCTTTTCCTCATGCCTCATCTCTTGCTTCTTCTCACACTCATCAATCACATCTAACTTCATATAAGTATTTCTTTTCACTGAATTTATCAATTTCTTGCCCATGTTAAACACTATTCGCTCATCACTAATACGAATGACTTACATTCCTTTATGAATATCAATCATAGCCTTACCAATGTTTATGAAAGGTCTACTAAGGATCAATGAACAACTCCTATCTTCTTTAAAATAAAGCACCACAAAATCAACAGGAATGAAAAACTTATCTACTTTAATGGGCATATCTTCCACCAATCCAATTGGTTTTCTTATTGTTTGATCTGCCATTTGTATGAGCATGGAAGTCGGCTTTACCTCACCTAACCCAATTTTTTGAAAATAAATAAATGCATCAAGTTAACACTTGGTCCTAAATCACATAAACATGCAGGAAATTTCAAGTTACCAATAGTACAAGGGATAGTGAAACTCCCTAAATCTTACATCTTAGGTGACATATGACTGGTGATGAGTGAGCTATAACTCCCTGTTAATTCTACTGTTTGATTGTCATCCTAAGTCCGCTTGTTGGTTAGTTTATCCGATGGAAACTTAGCATACTTAGGCATATTCAGCATGGTGTCCAAATCTGACAGCTTCTTCACCTTCTCAAAGAACTGAGAAATTTATGCAGCTGTAGAATTTTGTTAGAGCCTTTGTGGATAGGGGATTCTTGGCTTATATGGTGGTGGTAGGATGTAAGGCTTCTCCTCCTCCTCCTTTTCCTCTCTAGCTAGATTTTCATCTCGTGCATCCTCAACCATCCCACTTGGCTTCTTGATTTCCTCTACAGTTATAACTTTGATGGCTTTCACTTGCTCCCTTAGATTGGGATATGTATTGGTTAGTAGGCTAGCTGCATTTCTAAAAAATATAGCATTGGCAAGTTGATCTACTTGTACTTTTAGGTTATGAACAGATTAGGCATTGTTTCTAGTGATTTGATCGAATTCTTCCTCCATCCGCTTTTGATTCTCCTCTTGGCTTGCTAACTTAGCGCCCAACACATCTATCAGCTTATCCATCATTTTCTCCATCTTACTCTCTAAAGCATTAAGGCGATCTTGTTGAAATTCAGGAGGTCTTTTTACTCTCACTTGCCCACCTATATTGTTAGAACTCTAAGAAAAATTGGGATGATTTTTCCACCCAGGGTTATAAAAGTTAGAGTAGGGGTTATTACCTCTTTACAGTTGTCCCACGAAATGGACCTACTCAGTGCCATCCACTCCTAATAAGAAACATTCTGCTGTGTCATGGTTGTCTTACCTATATAACTCACACTGTAATTGCATGGCTCTGACTGCAGATGAAGATGCTCCTTACATATTGTTAAACTGATTGGCAAGGGCTATAATCTGAGCTTGTAGTGCTGTTATCGAGTCAACTGGTATCATCCCTTTTTGCTCAATGCCTCACATATGTTTATATATAAAAATCTATGATAATTTCACACATTCCCTAATCACTCCAGTATCAATTTCTGACTAAGTTTATGCAACCAACTATGTCAATCAATCAGCATTATTTACCTTCCACTCAGGCCACTTAATTTAACTTCAAGCATACACTCAATCTTGTTTCAAGTATTATGATAGAATTTCATGGTATAACACACATAATAATGACTTAAATATAAAGAAATTAACATACCTAATACTAACAATTTAACATGCATCCTATATGATATGCAAAATGCAAATACAAATGCAATGACTACCTCCCCACACTTGAGGGACACATTGTCCTCAATGTGTGAATAGAACACCAAAGACAAAGAACACAAAGACATCTGGTAACAAAACAAAACAAAACAACCAACACAGCAAAGAAAACAAGACAAACATATAAAAGAAATAAACAATAAATAAGTAGACGATAAGAAAACTTAAGGGATTCCGGTAAGTTGAAATCTTAAAAACCTACAAAATAAGTAAAAGAATGAAAATAATAGGAAGGTAAGCTTTAAAGTGATGACATAAAATAAAATAAAAAATAATTAGAACAAAAAATAAATAAAGTAAATAAATAATAATAATAACAAAATAAATAATAAATAATAAATAATAATCTAAAATAAATAATAAATAAAAAGAATTAAATAAAAAACATATATAATAAAATAAAATTTAGAAAAAGAAAAAAATATATTAAAATATAATAATCATAACAAAAAATATAAAAAAATGATTAAAAAATGATCTCAGTATCGCTCATATGAGCGACGCTCTGTCGTTGTAGCAATAATTGTCTGTTGTCGCTTTTTATGATTTTTTAGTTTTTTAATTTTTTTTAAGTTTTAAATTATATGTTTTCTTTGTTTTTTCGTTTTTATATTTTTTATGTTTTATATTATATATTTTTTGTTTTTGTTTTAAAACAAGCTTTCTTCCAACTTCGATTTTCAACTTCAAAAACCCTACACAATAAATAACTACACCACTAAGATTTAATTCTAACCCAAAATCAACAATTAA
The DNA here is from genome assembly GCA_028565735.1 of Pinacopodium congolense. Classification (NCBI taxonomy): domain Eukaryota; kingdom Viridiplantae; phylum Streptophyta; class Magnoliopsida; order Malpighiales; family Erythroxylaceae; genus Pinacopodium; species Pinacopodium congolense. Next base: position 17,982 of record JAOXYD010019199.1, read on the forward strand.
ATAAGAAAACATAAAATAAAAATAAAAATACTAAAATGATCAAGACTTATTTCAAATTCATATCAAACATAAGCAAAGTAATAATGAAGATCATACTAAATAAAAAATATACAAAATAAGTCTTAAAACACAATAATATCAACCTATTATTGAAGAAACACATGCCAAATACATAAAAAAAATGTGAAAAGTAGAATATCAAAACTCAACAAACACACATAAAAAACAAAACACAAAGAGATTAAGGGTTAAAAGGGCTTATAGTGGTGTCCGTTATTCCAAGATGTAGAAAATCTTCTTTCTTTGGTCCTCCAACAAGCTATGATGTACAATAAACCTTTCAGCTTCACGCAATCATCAACTCATCGAAACATTAAGAGATCAATAGGGAAACAAGTTAAGATCAAACAAACTCAAAAACAAGGCAAACACAAACCCAATCAAAGAAAAACTACACTAAACACAAAGACAAGCAAATGAAAGACAATCATGCTAAGTTAAGGTCATTAGCTTAACCATCACCAATTCATTCAATCAAAAGGTTAAAAGGGAAAAAACTACTCCCTTTTGTCTTAAAGGAAAGTTTTCAATATACAACTTGCCATGATGTCCAAAAGTCTTAAACATTGTTCTCCTGAAGCCTTTCACTCTAACCTCCCCATGCTTGTAAATGAGAGGCACCTCCAATGGTCTTCTCCCCTTAGATTTGAGTTTATAAGGAATTAACTTCAAATTTATTCTAATCTTCTTCTTTCTCACCTTAACTACCTTCTTCGTATGTTCTAAGGTTGAATTTCTATAAATAATCATGGGTAATGTTTCTTCTTCACTCAAAAGAGAATGTCTTAAGTTTGGAAGTAAGGATTGCAACTTAAGTATCGATGGTAATATAAAGGAAAATGGGGTAAGGACATTTGTTTTCCTAAAGGATCTTGCTTTAATGGCTCATCTAACTTCTCCTTATTCCTAACTCCTTCATCATCTTGCCAATTTGCCTTTCCCTTACACTTTATCTCTTGCTTCTTCTCACACTCACCAATCACATCTAACTTCATACAAGTATTTCTGTGTAGCAGCTAAATTCTGTATAGGATTTAGGTTTTTACAAACTCTAGGATGTAGTATACTTATTATTCTTATTTTAACTCTTGAGTTCTATATTTTGCATTAGATTTGTTCATAGATATTCATGACTTTTTATTCAACTGTTATACGAATGTAAATCTTGATTTCGAAGCTTTGATTTGTGTATGATTAAGATTGAGAAATTTCTTGTATGTATTAGATCATTCCATCAATGGAACATCTTGCATGGGCACTTAGAGATAGACTTATATAAGATGTCTAGGTTAAGTGTGAACTTAGCCAAAATAAAAGGTTTCGTAGAATGAATTAATGCATTCAATTAATATGTTGGTATAAAAAGAACTTTTTCCTAATTTATTAAATTTAATATAATTGCATACCTCGAGAGAGAGTGTAATTTATATTAGGGAATTTATAGTCTAATAAATTTAGAATTTGAATTAAATCAAGATAAACAATGAGCATGAATACGTCCTAGAGAGATTCATAATCCTAACTTCATCATTGAGTGATACTTGTCATGATTTTTTTAGGCATTTTACTTTTAATTGCTTTTTTTTCTTTTCATTATCAAACCAATCAACCAACTTATTCCTTTTAAGATGCTAGGTAAACTAATTAGGAATTCATTAGTGACAGTAGTTCTTGTGGTTCGACACCTAGATTCGCCTTAATTATATTATATTTAAGAGGTACACTTGCCTTTTCATGTGTTATGATATTATTTAGTGTGTTCGTGGTAATTATTTCTTTTAAGACTTAGATAGGCACACAACACATTATAAGATTGTAGACTGTCATTGAAGAATTTAGAATTTGTAGGCCAACAACGGGTTATTCATCTTATAAAGGCGTAGTTGTAGATCGGTGAAGACCACTGTTAAAGTGCATAAACACATTTTCCAGGCAGATTTTTCAATAATTGCGGCTTGTCTTCTTCCTCCACTTGCAATTATTCTATCCCTATATAAAGAGGGCTTCTCCAAACGTTTTAGGCACCCAGCTTCAAAGAAAAACACTTAGTTTTAGTTAATTTTCATATCAAAGTAGTTTTTAGGTTGTTTTTATTTTCTTTCTTTTGTAATTTGATTTTTTTAGGTTGTTTAAAGTTCTAGCAATAGTAGTCACATAGTTTTGAGTTAGAATACCATCTGGGAATGTGATTTGGTTCATTCTAAGCTCTTAATTTAATGTATTATTGTTGTTATTTTGAATTAATCAAAGTATTGTTGCTTAAGTTATATTTATCATATGCTTTGTTTAATTGTTGTTCTTAATGTTTAATTTCAGTTAAGTTATTATGCTAAATCTGTTTATGGATTATTAATTGTGTTAATTTATAATTATTGCATGATTAGTGAATTAATCTTCGTTTATTGAATGCTTAATGCTTGTCTTGAATTGATCACTTAGGATATTGCCTTCAGAAAATCTAAGATCTGACAGTCTCTTTCTAGGCTATTAAAAAAGTCAATAAAAAACATGGTTTAAATCAATAAACTAACCAAAGATTGGTTGATCATAAGGGTGCCAGTCTAAGATTAGGATAATTTAGGACTAGACTTCCTAAACTTTAAGCCTATTACCTAAGTTTGAGGCATAACCAAACCCCAGTATAGGACCAATAGAGATAAGACAGTGCCTTAACAATAGCACTACCTTGATTTAGAGAATACCCCTTTGATTAAACATCACTGATCTATCAATTAAATCATCAACTGCTAAAGCTTAACTAAATAATTTAGGAAAAACAATCTATAGCTCTTTTAAAATAAATTGGAATTTTTATAGGATTTTTATATTAGATTTTCGTTATTTATTTTTTAAACCATAAAACTGAGTGTGCTCTAGATAATTGTAATGTGATTGACCTAATACTTACATCTTAGAAAATTCCTCGTGGGATTGATACTCTAAGTCTTAAATATACTCCACTTGATTATTTGTTTCGACTAGTACGCTTGCTGAATGTTGGTCTCGAATTAAATTGATAAATTGTGCATGGAAAGATGGATTAATTTGAGCTAATTTTGTATATGGCTAACTGCAATAAGAGGCTAGACTTCTTGGGACCTTTCCCATCCCCCTTTAGGAATACAAATATCTTAGTAGGTGTGGACTATGTTTCAAGATATGTTGAAGCAATTGCACTCCAACCAATGATGATAAAGTGATGTAAAGGTTTATTAAAAGGATATTTACTAGGATTGGAGTACCAAGAGGAATCATAAGTGATCGAGGAGCTCATTTTTGTAACAAGCCTTTTGAAGCTATGATCAAGAGATATGGAGTTCACTATAGAGTTATCACACCCTATCACCTATAAACAAGCAGTCAAATAAAGGTTGTGAATAGAGATTTTAAGCTGATTTTGGAGAAGAAAGTGAGTGGTTTGAGAAAAGATTAGGCACTAAAGTTAGATGATGCATTATAGGCATATTGTATTGCATTTAAGACACTAATAGGTACAACCACATTCCATCTTATCTATAGGAAAGCTTGTCACTTACCTGTAGAGTTAGAGCCTAAAGTTTATTCGGTCATTACGACATTAAATTTTAATTCGAAACCAGCTGGTAGGAAGAGGATATGGTGGAGCCTATCAAATGATGCACAAAATAAAAATAAAAATAACCATATATGCGAAGGAATTAAAATAAATAAAAAAAACTAAAGAAGTTAAAGTGAATCAAAAAAGAAAGAAAATAACAAGAAACTAATAGTAAAGATAAAAATTTGGGCAGAAGATATCTTCGAGATTTATGAATTACAATCAATTATTAAAAATATAAATGTTGTTATGCCTAAGATGCTAGTCTATAGACACAAACAAGATTTTATGTCTTAAGTTCCTCCATTTTTAAATAAGTACTACATGATAAAAACCTTACCCCTAACTACACAATAATCTAGAACAAACTTTTTAGATTTAATGACATAGCAGCATTAAGAACTAGGAAATAGCTAACCTAAGCCATTAAATTAGAAAGTGAACTAAAAATTACTAATGGGGTGATCAATCCTACCTATAATCCCTAATTTATGGCATTTAATCAGAGTTCCAACTTAATCCTTACATAAAAAAATAAAACCCATTCAATTCCAACTCCAATCTCACAATTATAATCCATTAATCCTTTAAATATCTTCCACCCCATAAGAAAACTAAGCTAACATAATAAAAATAACAATAACATAAACTGAAATTCCAAGAAACATAAGGAAATTAATAAATAAAAGGCTAGAAAATTAGGGAATTACCATTAAACTAATAATAAACAAAGGTCTAACAAGCATTCCAACAAAACCCAAACTAAATACATGAAAAAATAAATGAAATTAACTAAATACTAGAAAATCAACTAAAACTGAGAGTATTTAACACCTAAAACATGATATCTAAAGAGTAGAAAGTAAAATAATATACAAAGACATGAAAAACAACTAAAACTTAATTAAAAAACAAGAGAAAATAAGGCTACCCCAAGTAAGGAGCAAAACTTATGAATCTACTCCTTTCTTAGCTTATATAGGTCCTTTTTAGGGATCAGAATTTTTAGAGAGTGAAATGTTGAGTTTGCTCTCTTTTTTCTTGATTCATACAAATTCAATAATGGTTAGCTTATCCTTCAATGCCCCTTCGTCAACCACCATAAAAGGACCTAGAATTTTTCCATAAATGGTGGTTGGCTCATCCATCAACTGCCCTTACATCAACTACTGTTGACGGCTGTCAGGCCTCCTTTCGCTCTTTTTACTTTAATTCTTCTTTAAACTTGAAGTTTTTAACTTGTATTTATGTTTTTATGATTAAATCTGCATGTAAACTCAACATAAACACAAAATAAGAATTTAAACATCAAAATATGGATGAATTGTCATTGAAACACATATGAAAATACCATAAAAATACATTCATATCAAGTTATTACAACTCAATTAATTGGAGGAGTTATGATTTGATGCTTTTAAAAATGATAATCATTGCAAGGAAAAAGTGATGAAGTGGCATAACACTCACATCAAGAAAAAGGAATTCGAGAATAGGGACTTGGTGTTATTATTTAACTCAATACTTTAATTATTTTCAGCTAAATTAAAGTCCCGTTAGATTGGCCCATTCAAGGTCATCTAAGTGTTTAAGCATGGTGCATTATAATTGAAGAATGAAAAAAGGGCAAACATTCAAGGTGAATGGGCATAGGTGTAAACCCTACTTTGAAGGAGTCTTTTTCACAAGAAAGGATCTATTTTCTTTCTCTCATTTGATTGTGTTAAGATTGAGGAATGATCAAGCTTAACCTTAAATGAAGTATGATGTGTTATTAGATGAGTTCTATAAATTCTTTTGGTTGTTTAATGCATTTTTTATTGTTTTTATTTTGTTTTCTTAGGTTTTTATGATGTTGTTAGGTTCAATTAGATGTTCTTTCTAGTTGTTTGAAGGTTTGATGGATTTTAAAGTAAAAATGAGCTAAATTTGTTTAAGACAAAGCAATTTAAAGGCAACTCTCTGTCACCCTTGTGCCTTGGCACAATCATAATAGGAAGATTGGAGATCTTCTATCACCCTTTTGCCTTGGCACAATCACGAAAATAGCACTGGATTTTTTTTATCATGATTATGATACACTTCCTCCCTACCTTTTATTTGTTTTGTTTTAAAACCCTACCCCACTTGATCTTTTTCATTCCTTTCCTCTTTCTTTTATCTATTCTCTCTCTAACTAACCTTAAATATTGATCTCCGCTCCCTTTTCTTCCATTTTTCATCAATCTTTATGCTTTCTTCCCCTATTCCTTAAGATTTCAGTATATTTCAACAACGTTTGTAACTTTGTATAGTCATCTATGTTTATTTTTCTCTCTGTGGTAATTTTCACATATGTTCTTTTGTGTTTCTTTTCTCTTATTACCTTTTTATATATTTTTGGTCATCCATGGACCTAAAATGAAGAACATAATAAGGAATTTTACACCTAAAGGTAAGGCTATAGTTTCTAGTAGTGGTTCCAAGGATATAGTTGTTAAATATGGATCCCCCTTCCCCATCTTCTCCCAACGCAAAGGTAAGCGCATTTTAAACTTCTCTGAACTAGAACCATTGTTGCTCCTAGGTATTTTTATTTTACGATATTGGCTGAGATAAGGCTTATGGATAAAGTCTTAAAATTGAGCAAGAAGAGTATATTGTACAAGTTTATACAAATTAATTGTCCTATTTATAAAGAACTCATGCTAGAATTATTTATTACACTACACTGTGAACAAAAAAAATTAAATGAATTCTGATTTAGATTTAGAGGGGAGCATATAACTTAGATGATGATGTGAAGAGTGATATCTTTGATTTCCTAAAATCTCATGTTTATGAAAGCAATCAAGATTTTAAACTCTTACTATATTCTAAACACTTCACTAGACTAAATGACTTCAATACACACAATGCTCTAAATATTTTAATTAGAAGTCAAGAAAATTTGTTACAACATAATTTCATGTATCAGGCCATGTTTAATAAAGTCTAAAGTAACAAATGTTCTTTCAAAGAATTGTTTTTGTTATGAGGCATAAACATAATGGTTTAGGGGTGGAGGTTCGGGAGGGTTAGGGGAGAAAAAAGACAGTCATGCAAGAAAGGGGGCTAAAACTTTGAAAATTTGCATTTAAGTCCCGGTACCTACCAACACTTTACATATTGGTCGGTGTCTGCCGAAACTAGCGGTATCTGCCAGTACCTATCACCATTATGAAAGGAGGAGGATCCGTTTCATTTTCAAATAAAATGAAACATATTGGCCAATATTGGCTGGTAAGAAACAAATCTTAAAACCTTTGTCCTCACTCTATAGCCCCTCTTGACCTTCTTATGCCACATAATCATGAATTTATTTTAAACTATTAAGTAGGTTTGGAAGGTAATAAAGGATTTTTTATAATTGAACAATAATTATAAACTTCTTCTTTATCAATGATGTTTTTGCTTCTTTCACCTTTATCTTACAATCTAGAAACTAAATCATTCATGCAAATTTACATTATTAAATTATTCTAATACATTGCTTTCTATCCCAAATCACCTTTGTTTGCATATGAACCAGATTTTATAAGTTTAGCCAAGTGTTTAAACATGAAGATTCAATGTGGATTATCTATTTTTACCATCAACAGTGCTTCTAAATTACCCATAATATTTTATCACTTATATTTGGTTTTATAGTTACATATTCATTTGATAGTCTTTGAATTTGAAATTCCTATTTCAAAAAATAAAATCACAGTTTAGAAGTGTTTGATATGTTATGTGTTCAATTATTATTTAGGTTTTAATTTGTGCATCGAAAGCTATTAGTCTAGTTTTTACAAAGAAGGGAGTGTTTTTTTATGTTAGTAGATTAATGTGAAGAAAAGGAAAAGGAAGTTGCATGAGTTATTGAGAGCAAGTATGCAATGTTCCTTGTTAGGTAGGGTACTCCAACGAATCTATGTTTAAGATGTGATGTGTGAAATTGAAGTCTATATATGAAATTGAAGTTAGTGCTTATATGTAGAAAGAAAATATCATTTTGTGATTATTAATGTTGTTTCATATTTGAATATAGAATGTTTATTCAGCAAAACATACAAGAAGTTCTCTAGGGTAAGTTTAGATAGGTTAGACTTATGTAAGTTCTTGAAATCTTTTCTCTGAAAACCTTTGATATTTATGAAATACTCATGGTCGTATCATTCATCGAGTAATATGGGTTTGGGTTGTTTGTGGATCTTTTTATGCCTTAATTTTGTGAAATAATATTGTAAACCTTGTTTCCCGTCTTTTACTTCGGTTATAGTAATGGTTTTTTCTCTTGACAACTATGTTTTCTTATATTCATGGTTTTAGTAATATTTGTGTATGGAAAATACAAGCAGATAATTTAAGCAATATTATTCCTCCTACCTCCCACTTAATAAATTATATTGCCCTCAAATAATGGGATTTCCCTTCAGAATTTACTAGAAGATGTTTTGAAAATTAATGTTATCATGACATAAATTTAGCATAAATCAAGGTTTTCCTCCTCTTCTTCCAGCTTTCTTTATATGGAAAATGAGATCATATAATTTAGTTGTTTATATTCTCGTTGTCATCCACTTTGATGTTATCTTACATGGTATATTGGCTTCTATGTAGATGCGTAAAGCGGAAGAGATATGGTTGTATTCCAATAAGGTTCTATGTTATTTTTTAATATTGAGGATCATGACATTAAAAGTTACTTGAGAATAGTATCAACACCAGCTTTAGGAATTCTTACAGAGATAAGGAAAAATGGTGTGCTTTAAAATAATATTCATTATAATGTTGCATTTAGAAACAAAATGTTCATGTAATAAGTTAATTTTCCAAGTCTGACACACTCTATCTTGTGCATAAACATGAGAATCCCATTGCATTTTATGTCATACATATATATTATGCTTAATAATGTTAATTAAGAAGATCCAACCAACAAGTTCAACTGAACTAAAAAAAGTCTTATTCCCCCAACTAGTGGCATAAGATTATTTTCATTTAGGTATTTGAAGCTGTTGATTATATACCGCACCTCATTGTTAAAAGACTGGTTTTATATCTTGCTTATACATGTATACTTGTTATGCTTACTAGATATCACCAGTTAGGTCTTATAATTTATTAGTTCCTCAATTTTTTACATTCTTATTACTTTATAAAATTTTAATCTTATTGGGACAATGAAATATTTGGTCATCAACCTTTGGTGATTTTTCTAATTCAGTCTTAAACTTATATAACCTTCTAATTAAGTCATAAACATTTGCGAATCATACCAGTCGAGTACTTCCGTCAGACTTTCGTTAACTGATACAAACGGAAGTATTTGATTAGTATAATTTGCAAACATTTAGGACCTTATTGAAAAATTATAAAAGTTTAGGACTGAATTGGAAAAATCACCTAAGTTGAGCTGATATTTATTTATATAATAATTTTATAAATAAAATTTATTAACCATATTAAAAAATATATAAAATAAAATAACAATTTGTTTGTATAATAAGAAAAAGCTTAAGATATTTGTTATTAAATTTCATATAGATAAGAATTTTATAAAAATGAACGTTATTATTTATTTACAATTTTTAATAAAAAAATTTATTAATTATTTCGCATATTTTATTTTATTTTAAAGAAATTGAGAATCAAAGCTTGAAACATTAAAAAGGATAGACAACATAGGGAAAAAAATTTAATAGTCTCTTTGGGATCAATTTGGTGATAGGTAATATTGGAAATGGTAACCTAATTTAGACTAATAACATGAACAAACTCATCAATTTTGTTTCTTAATAAAAACAGGTGTAACAAAAAAAACATGGATTTCATAGAGTTAAAATTCATTTGCTTCAACCACTTATACAAGTTGGTATCAATTTGCTTGCTAAAATAAAAACCCAATTCACTTTCTTTTCTTTTTTAATACGAAATACATTTTGTTTTTAAATTATATTTAAAAAATCAAAGTTTTAAATTACACATTAGAATTTGATTATGTGATAAGTTAACATAAAATAATACAAGAAAATTGTGCAGCTAATTTAATTTACAATTTATAAGTTAAAACTTTTAATTCAATATTATATGGCTATACTTGAATCATATTGCGAGGAGATTTAAGCCCACATGACAATATTTTTAATATCACATAAAATAGAAAATTGCATTTTTCAATTTTTCCTTATAACTTAAATTTTTACAACCATTATAAAAAAATAAATTAACTTAATAAATCAAAATTTTAGTTTTGGGAGAACAACATATTTGGTCCTCAATCTTTGGTTATTTTTTCAATTCAATTCTAAATCTTTAAACATTAGCGAATCATACCAATTAAGTACTTCTGTATTAGTTAATAGAGGTCTAATGTGGTCTAAACAGTACTACTTAACTAGTGTAATTGCCATACGTTTACGACTTGATTGATAAATTATAAAGATTTAGTACTGAATTGGTAAAATCACCAAAAGTGAAGAACTAAACATATTGTTTCACCTAAGCTTGTTATTTAGATTTTCTTTTCAAATTGACACGATACTATATAAGTTATTGATGAAATTGAAGTGCATTGTGAAGCTGATAGGGGTCAAAATTGATATGATTTTGATAGTGAATTTGATGCATTATGACCCATATATTGTGTTTAAATGTTTAATTTATGTCCCATAATGTTTGATTTGCAGTTTGGAGCTTAAAAGATCAAGATTGGA